>JAULKR010162679.1:0-25385 GCA_032356305.1 Prasiola linearis
CAGAAACTATTAGCTGCCGAAGAAAGTCTCCTAGACCTATAAGATGCAGACAGCAAACGAGCGCATATACGACAGTATATTAAGGCACCAAATATTAACCATAAATTATTCTAACGCCATCGCCAAGGACGCTGCAAAACTCTTCGTCAATACCGAGGAAGCCTTAGAAAAAGAACTATTGTTCCAAGCTACAAAACTTTCCACCCTTACCAAAGGCACTAAAGCTTACGTTGAGCGTACGAAAATAGCTCGACGTGCCATCGCTAAAATACGCTTTCCAGTGTGGGAAACACTGTCCAAAACACTTGCCGAGGAAATGCTCGAATTTGCACAAGACGAGGTCGAGTTCCTAGCCAACACGATCAGCAACGCTATACCGCTTGCCAAGCCTCTAGAGATGACCCGTCCCGATCGTTCCGTCGTTAAGGAACGCTTGAAAAACTCCGTGGTAGCGGAAGGGTTAATTCTGACGGATGTTTTGGAGAAAATGAAACAGAATGATACCGAAAGAATGGCAACAGCACTCGTTAATAATCTAGTCGATGACGTTACTCCGGCGGATGCCGTAAAGGCAATTACCGGAACAGCCAGCCAAAAATACAAGGACGGCATCATGCGTAAAGCGGCAAACGGCTTCGCAAGCATTGCAGCAACGATCACTCCGGTAGCCAGTAACACCGCATCGACCGCCTTGTACCAGCGAAATAGTTATCTAATTCAGAAAGAAATCTATAGAAGCGTCCTAGATTCCGGCACAACGCCCCGCTGTATGGAGCTATCGAATAATGTATATGACGTTGGGGTCGGACCTGCACCACCGCAACACTACCGTTGTAGAAGCGTGAGAATAGCGGAGATACTTTCGGACGATCTGGAATCTAGAGCTTTCGATCCGTCAACAGAGAAAACGCTGCTATCCGCTTACGTGAAAGAAAACAACCTAGACCCGTCCATAAAAAAGCCTGCCGATTTACCTAGAGGCACCAAAACGGATTTTAGAACCTTCGCCAGAAAACGACGTCGAGAATTAATCGGTAAGGCTCCGGTGAAAGTTTCATATAGTGATTTTCTGTCTAAGCAATCCGCAGAGTTCCAGCGCGAGGTTTTGGGCAACGCACGGTATAAAGCGTTCAAAAAATCCGGAGAGCCTATAGGAAAATTTATAAACCGTGGAAAATTCCTAACCCTCGCACAATTACGCAACAAAGGCTTAGCCTAAATAAATACTCAAATCCCACACACAAAAGGATACTAAATGTTAGACGAAACTTACCCCGATGCCGAAAGCATCCCAACCGGTTACCAGAATCTATATACCGAAACCGAAGACGGTTTTAAACTGCGTTCCGGCGACGAAATTAAAACCGTCGATGATGTCGCGAGCGTTCAGGCTGCACTAAAAAAAGAACGGTTGAATGCCAAGACCGCAACCGCCAACCTCAAAGCGTTTGAAGGCTTCGACGCTTCAACGCTTCAAGATTCTCTAGACGAATTGGAAGTGCTCCGAACGCAAGTCAAGCCAAATGCCGATGTAGACGAGCTAGTCAACCAACGCCTAAACGCCAAGACCACCCCACTACAACGGCAGATCGAAAAGCTACAGAAAGAAACCGAACAGTATCAAGAAAAAATTAATGGTTACGAAACCGCTGCCACCCGCGCAAGTATTCAGGCAACGCTACGTGAAGCACTGGATTCCGCTAATGTTCGCGACGATGCAAAAGGCGAGTTAATGGCTAATGCCAATTTTCTTTTCGAGCGCGACGAGGACGGAAATATTGTTACCAAAGACGGACTGTCGGAAATCGGTGTCGAAGTTGGTATGACACCCGCACAGTGGATCGACAGCAAACGAGAAAAATCCGCATATCTTTGGCCGGACAGCAAAGGTGCTCAAAGCAAGGGTGGTACCGGTGGCGGTAGCGGTCGCAATCCTTTCGTAAAAGGTGAAAATTATAATTTGACCGAACAGTCAAGACTAATGCGCGAGCAACCTGCTAAAGCTGCCCAACTCGCAAGACAAGCCGGTATCGAACTGTAAAAAGATAAGTACAAATTATTAACGATCGTCCTTGCAATGTTGTAAGGACAGTCGAATACAATCTAGTACCTGAATTGCAAGGTTGGCCCGACCGATTCAGTTTCACCCCATCGGGCCATGCTATGTAAAAAATCTTGTGTGGTCTTTAACCACAAGGAAATAACATGGCGACATTCCAAAATATTGATGCGATCATCCCTACTCTTTTTGCAAATCGCGTCCAACAGTTAACAACCGAAGGTTCAGAGTTTCTTAACTCTCCTGCGGTCACCCTCGATCCTCAACTTTCAGAGTTCCTGTCCGGTCCCGGCGACAGTATCGAGATTCAAAGCTTTCGAGACCTTGAAGGTGTGACCGTCAACCAGTCCAATGACGATCCCGACGACAAGTCAGTACCCGACAAAATCGGTATGCAGAAAGAACGTGCGGTGCGTATGTCCCGGAACGTGAGTCTATCCGCGATGGACCTTAGCCGAAACCTTAATGCAGTGGGTGACCCCATGGACGCTATGGCCGGTCGCGTTGCAGCCCTATGGACCCGCAATATCCAAGGCGCAGTGATCGCAGCCCTAAACGGTGTCATCGCTGGCAACGTGGCAGGCGACGACGACATGACCCTAGACATTTCCGGCAGCGCCGGCGCAACCGATGCAACCCGCATCTCTGGTGCCGCTGTAGTAGACGCAGCTACCCCATTCGGTGTAATCGCATCCGAGCTAGCTACCATCGTGCTGCATTCAGTGCAATACGCGACACTGGTCAAGCAAGGTCTGATCGAACGTAAGGAAGATCCTCGCACTAACCTAGCCTATACCACCTTCCTCGGCCGTAACGTGATCGTTACCGATGCCCTAAAGGCATCCGGTGGTGTCTATGAAGCATTTTTGCTAGGTCCAAATTCGATTTCCTATGGAGTCTCAACGCCCACACGGACCCCAGCGGTTGCTATCGAACGCGACGAACGCTCAGGTAGGGGGTCAGGCCAGTCCACGCTGCATAGCAGGGTCGAACTTGCAGTTCATTTGGCGGGTCATGCTTGCAATAACGTATCCAACCCAAGCGATGCGGATCTAGCGACAGCGGCTCCATGGACTCGTACTTTCGCCGAACGTAAGCAGATCAAAATCGTACGCCTAGTAACTCGCGAAGCGTAATAAAGAGTGTGTGAGGGCGACGGTCTGTAAAAGGATCGTCGCCATCTTTTTTACTATAACTCCCACCCTTACAGGAATTCAATCATGACAGATCAAATCGCACAAGCACTTTCCCAACTAGACGACACCAACGATTCCCACTGGACCAGCACCGGCAAGCCAGACGTATCAACCGTATCCGAAATCGTCGGATCAACCGTCACCCGTGCCCAAATTACAGCAGCGGCACCCGACTATACCCGTGACAATCGCGAGCTACCCGAAGCCACTGCCACTACCGAAACCGTCGAGGATAAACAAAAATCTTTTGCCGCCGAGGTAAGGCGCTATCAGGACACTTGCCTTGCTGAACGTGTTGCCAAGGCTGAAGCCAAAGCACAGTAATGCTAATCATTGAGGACGGCTCAGTAGTACAAGGCGCGAACAGTTACGTAAGTGTTGACACCTTTTCAGACTTCCTCACCCTTCGCGGTTTGGAAATTGAAGAGGGTACGGAGCAGGCGCTATTAATCAAGGCCATCGATGTCCTAGAGCAGCAGACCTTCAAGGGTAATTGCTGGGATATCGATCAAAGCCTAGCATTCCCGCGCAAAGGTATCGCCAACCCTGACGGCGAATTCTATGTCGTTCAGACAATCCCGCAGGTTGTGAGGAATTCTCAAATGTGGATGGCGTTTTATCTTGACAGCACGCCGGAAATTATTGCACCAGTCGGTCCAGCGGTGACGCAAAAAACACTCGATGTTCTAACCCAAAAGTTCGCGGTATCAGACGGTGCAACCACTAAATTTCACCTTAGAAATCTCCCTAATGTTTACGCACCGTTGAAGCACCTTTTACGCAACGGTACCAGCGGAGTCATTCGAGCAGTCCGTGGCTAAGAATATCGCAGAGCAGCGCGACGCCAAAAAAGAAATTAAAGCCAACGGTCGAGCGGTTTATTTAATCACTCCCGCACCGTCTAGTGATGCCTCGCCAACGTATGGTCGTAATCGTTTCGGCACCGCTGCCACCGTGACCGCTCCGGAAGCTACCCGAAAGAAAATCCATATCCTACAGACCAAATTTAAGGATAGTGAAATCGACGGTCAGCGTGTACGCATCACGGACCTACGGTTTTTATGCGCGGGCGATCTAGATATTTCCGAATCCATGAAAATCAAGGACGGTAACCGGGAATACGAAATCGTGAACGTCATGCCACTAAAACCCGGTGAGACGACCATTCTTTATAAAATTCAGGTCAGATGATGCCACGCATAAGAAATAGACAGCAACTTGCAAGATTTTTCGCTGACATAGATACAAATTTAGTCTCGATTGCTCGCAAGAGTGCCGAATATATAACCGCAGACTGTATCGACTCATCCCCCGTGTTGTACGGCAATTTCGTCGCATCGTGGAACCCTAGCATCGGTGGTCCAGTGCCTCGGAACGTTGACGTTAAAAACGGCGAGCAATACCGTCCTAATTACTCGGCCGTAATCAACGGTATAGATTTGGGTGATGTTTACAGCTTATGTAACGGCCAGCCCTACGCAGAATTAATAGAATTCTCTAACCATAGTGCCAAGGGAAACCACGTCCTGACTAGCGCGGTATCGAAATGGCAGGAACACGTAGACCGTGCCGTGCGCGACAGTAAAAGAGGACTCTAAGATGCAATTAATAAACATGCTAAAGAACCTTCGATATTTCATCCTTCGAATCCTCAACAAACCAGCGGTCAAGAAATTCCTAAAGAATCTCCTAAATATGTTCAAAGACAAGGAGAAATAAATGGAATCTGAAATACGACTATTGTTTAGCGAAGGCGTCAAGACCTTTGCCAATATCCATAATCTTAAAATCCAATGGCCGGATCTAACACCGGCTGATGAAAATCTAGACAACGATCCGGGTTTTATTTCTCAGGATATCGCCAACGAAGATTATTTTCTACGTCCGCAGATCACCAGCGTCAAGCCTATGACATTCGGCTATCGCGGTGCCGCTCAATATATTTTTATCGCACAGATCGGCATCGTTGTACGTGCTGGTATGGGCGATCTAGTTGCTTCCGATATTTGCGACGAGCTAAAAAAGGTCTTCCCGTATGGACATAAATTAATCGGTACAAAACATAAGTACAACCAGATTGATCATTTTTCTATTCGAGCGTCTGTCAAAAACGGTGCGTTCGATTTAAATCCATGTATTTCACGTTACCAAACTATTTCTTAAATCTCTACCATTTTTAACCGTAGTTCAACCCACAATCATTTTGCAAAATGAAAACAAATAATCTTAAGAGGAATTCCTATGCAATCTCAAGGCCAATCAAGTATTTTTTCTTACCTAGAATTTTCGACCGCACTACCCGATGACGAGCTACCCGCTTCATATGCCGCTCTTGCATGGGTAGAGTCTCATGAGGAGGTGAGTATCGGTGATCTAAACAGTGGCGGCCGTGCCGTAAATACATATTCTACGCTTCGCAACGGTTTAGTTAACAAACGACTAGGCGCAAAGGACTCGGGTGATGTGAGTGCTGAATTTGCGTCAGACATCACAAACGCCGCTCAAATTCTTCTACAAGCCGCTTATGACAACGGTACCAAAATTTCTGTCAAGGAAGTGGTCGGCGAAAACGAAGACACGTATTACTTTCAAGCGTACGTCTCCAATGCAACTATTAGTGTAGGCGACGTAAACACCGTAAGCATGTTCAAGCCAACATTTGCAGTCACTTCAAACGTCGTACCTGCATAAGATTTCCCCATAAATATCCGAAAGAATTTTCAAATCGAGAATTCTTTCGGATAGTAGTTTAGTACAGAAATATTCAGATATTAAAAAACGTAGTACGGATTTAAAACTCACACAAACCCACAGGTATTAACATGTTTTCACTTGAAAATTTAGCAGCAGATGACACCACCGTAGTAAAACTAAAGAACCCCGAAACCAAAAAAGAACTTCCCGGTCTAGTGGTTACCGTACACAATCAAGATTCTCCACAATGGACAAAATTTGAAGAGCGGTTTACCGATCATAAACAGAAACAAAAGGTGTTAATCGGTCGCGACGGTGAAAACAACGCCGTTGAAGTCGATGCCAGTGCTGCCGAGACCCGTCGAAAAATTATCATCGCATGTATTCAAAATATCGAAGGCATCAAGGACTTTAAATTTTCAACCGCTGCCGCTCAAAAACTATTTGCAGACTCTAGATATAATTGGATTTACATGCAAATAGATTCAGCACTAACGAGCCGTAATTACGATTTTTTGAATCAAAAAGATGCTGCGTAATATACGCGCGGTGTCTTGGTTGGTATAACAGTTCTGCCGATCGTCATTATGTAGAAGTACCAGAAACCGGACCATTTGAGGAATTTATTATCAAGACCGCTACAAGAATTAAATTAACTAGCGGCGATGGTCATAAATTATCATGGTCCGATATTCATGCATGGTGTGAACTGTCAGACACGAAGCCTAGCTTTGACGTGCTTGAGATTGTTTACGATATGTCCGAAGCTTTCGTTAATGCTTACAACAAGTATAGCGATCCCAAGCTTACCGATGCTCCGCCACCCTATGCGACCGAAATTTACTGGAAGCAACGGGGAATCGATCAGGCCGAGTCTCGCCGCGCTAGTCACATGGCTCGAAACGCTGCCCGTGCTGCCAAGTTGAAGTTCGAACAAGACAAGGCCGACGCTAAATTAAAGGACGCTGCGTAATGTCTACTATTGCTGAACTCGCCTTCGACATGGACACCCGCGACCTAGACAGCGGTCGCCCGAAGATCCGTGGTGCGCGTGATGACATTGATGGTCTGTACAGCGCATCGGACAACGCTGCAAAAGCTAACAAGAGCTTCGGAAGTTCGTTCGGAGCCATGGCAGCGGCGGCAGCGGCAGCGGTCGGAATTGGCGCGCTCGCCAGCAACGTCCTTGAGTACAACACGCAGCTAAAGGAAGTCTCTACGCTGATCGACCCCACTATCGTCAGCATGGACGACATGACCGATAGTATCGAAGCACAAGCGAAAAAATACGGTGGCAACGCAACCTCGCAAGCTGCCGCCTATTACAGCGCGATCAGTGCCGGTGCCACAACCGTAGCCGCCGCTACCGCAACAGTGGATCAGGCAAACAAGCTAGCCATCGGTGGTGTGAGTGATATCGAGACGGCCGTTGACGGTCTAACGTCGGTCGTGAATGCATATGGTGATGCCGGCGACGGTCTGCAAAGCGTATCGGATACAATCTTTACAGCCGTTCGACTCGGTAAAACAACAGTCGATGAATTGTCGAGTTCAGTCGGAAAGGTGGCTCCGATTGCAGCGACCGCAGGGGTTTCCTTCGACCAGCTAGGTGCCGGTATTGCAACCCTGACAGCTGGCGGTTTGGCAACATCGGAGAGCGTGACCGGTCTGAAAGCACTGCTATCGTCAATTCTTAAACCTTCAGAACAAGCGAAAAAATTAGCTGACGAGCTTGGACTGTCTTACGACTCAACCGCACTGAAGGCTGACGGTCTTGCTGGTTTTCTTGCCAAAGTTTCCGAGAAGACTGGCGGCAATATAGACAAGATGACGATCCTCGCGGGCGGTACCGAGGGTCTGGGTGCCATGCTTGGATTGACGGCCGAAGACGGTAAGAAATTCAACGAAGCTATCGAAGAAATGGGCAAGAAATTAGGTGCTACTGACGAGGCTTTCGAGAAGATCAGCGCAGGACCGGGTGCAGAGCTAGACCGTCTGTTCGCAGCTATCAGCACCACTGCCCTAAGCCTTGGTAACTCTTTCGTTAATACCATCACCCCAGCTATCACAGTCTTTGCCGATGTCGCAACGGTTGTGTCCGATGCTTTGATGGGATTGCGCGATAGCTTCAGCGAACCGCTACAGGTCAAGAACGGAATTCTCGATATCGGTCCGATGATGCAAGTCGGTCTGTTGGCGCTGCAGGGATTTGTTACCGTTGTCGATGCGGTAAAGACCGTATGGTCTGACTTCATGGGTAGCTTTGACGATATCGAGATTGCACCCGGCATCGTTACAACGTCCGAGAACATGAAGACTCTGCAAGGCATCATAGACGGTGCTAAGGACGGTCTTATATTATTCAAGGATGGTGTCGTGCTAGCGTTCGAGGCGGTCAACGATCTTTTCGAAGCCATGAAGCCTGCTGAGGATAGCGCGCTCGGGCAAATCTTCCGGGATGTGCTGGAATTCATCACCCCTGCCGTGCCCTACCTTGTCGCTGGCGGTACCGCCCTGATCGCTATCGGCGCTGCCGCTGCAACTGTAGGTGCCCTCGCCGGTGCGATCGGTCTGGTAGCCTCCGCAGCCGGTGCCCTTGGCGCTGCCCTATTCCTCAACCCTGTCACCCTTGCCATAGCTGCATTGGCTGGCGGTGCGTTGCTGATCTATAAAAACTGGGACGGTATTGTTGAATTTTGGGAAGGCATCATGACCAGTATGGACACCAGCACCGAAGCGGTATGGTCAAATATTAAAGATATATTCCTAAAATATACGCCTGTCGGTTTGCTGTACGACAACTGGTCAGGAATTTCGGACTGGTGGAGCGGCCTGTTCGACGGCATCGGTGACGATACTCAAAGCACGTGGGATAAAATTAAAGACATCTTCGCCAATAATACTTTCGATCAGCTACTTAAAAAAGGCTGGGATGGTGTTCAAAAATGGTGGTCCGGTGTTTGGTCTAATTTCACCCAGCCTATAAAAGATAAATTCACTGAAATGAAGAATATGTTCTCTAGTGAATTCCCTAATATAACGGGTGTGATGATTAACACGTGGAACGATTTAAGCGCTGCCGTCAAGACCGTGTGGAATGGCATCACTAAATTCGTCGAGCTAGGCATAAAAGATATCAAAGCGTTCTTCAATAAAGACGATCCTACCGAGACGTTCAAAAAGAACTTCACGGTTCTTTCGGATTTTGTCGGCAAGGTTTTTGAAAATATCAAGACAACGATCAAGGGAGCCTTGACGATAATCGACGGAATTCTAGGCAACGATTTTGGTAAGGTTCTCGACGGTGCCAAAATTATATTAGGTGGTTTTAAAACTTTCTGGGTTGATATGTTTAACGATATGGCAGGGCTGCCCGGTAAAGTTGTTGATATGGCAAAAGATGCTGTTCAAGGATTTAAAAATATTTTCCAAAAGGATGCGATCGATGATGAAGTTACCGGGTTTTGGGGAAGTATTTTAGATAAGGGTAAAGAGATTCTAGATATTAATTCTCCAAGTAAAGAGATGGAGCTTTTGGGAAATTGGACGGTGCTCGGATTGACAAAAGCGATCATAGCCGGCGCTGTAAAGGTTTCCAGTGCTGCCGAGGGTATGACGATCGAAATATTAAAACCACTGGAGGCAGAGTCTTTTTATACCTCGACGAAGGAAGCGGGTGTTGCGGTCGGTGAGAATGTTGCCGAGGGTATCCGATCCGGTGAGCCTGCCCTCGCCGCCGCTACATCAGTGCAGGTAAATACGGTCGAAAATATGGCAACCGCTAGCGTCGCAGCCACAAGCACGATGTCCAAGGAAACGCAACAACATTATGACGATATTGTCGAGGCTCAGACGCTACGGCGGATATCCCTTGAGGGTGGCGAGCAGGCCGTGATCGACTACAAGCGTTCCGAGGCGGACCTATCAGACGAAATGGTCGCGCAACTACGGGTGCAGGATGATTTGTTAGACGCGCAAGAGGATCTAAACGAATTAAATAAAGACGCTGACAATCTGGTATTTCAACTTACAAAGAAACAGGCGATTCTAAACGCTGAAATACACGGTGGTGCCGATGCTGGCATACGTGCCGCCCTTGCGTTTGATGGATTTATACAAGAACAGATCGATCTGATCGCACCTATGATCGCGAACACCGAAAGGTTGCAAGATCAGGCCGAAGCTATTCGAGACAGTGGCAAGGCTGCGGACGAAAGTAAATCGAAGTTAGGCGAGTTCTTCGGAGAGTTCGCCAAAGGCATTGCCGGTATTGAAATCGGAGAGCTAGAGTCAAAGACCGAAAGGGTCGGAGCTGTCTTGAACGCCGGTACCAACGCTCTCGGCAATATACAAGACAAGAACATACAGGCTCAAATAAAGGCGGAACGCGCAAGCGGTGATTATGCAGAGGATGAACTAACTGCTACCGAGCAGCAAATGGAGACGCGCGGAACGATTGGAACGTACGCAACCGTCGCGAATGCCGTGGTTAGTCCTTCCAGTGTTAATAGCTGGGGCGGTAACGAGGAAAAAAGTGCCGAGTATGGAGAATATGGTGCCGTCATAGGAGCCGCGATCGGTAGCATAGTTCCCGTGATTGGTACAGCCATAGGTGCAGTATTAGGTGGCGTTATTGGCAACCTTGTGGGCGGCGCGTTCGGTGGTGAAAAGACGCTTCATGAGCAGGGTCTACAGGTGAACCTGAACAATCAGGATGGGAAGCTTCGCGGCGAAGATTATCAAGTCATCAAGCAACAAGGTGCGTTCTATCAAGGCTCCGACTACAGCACCGATTTCACGCAAGCGGATGCCGGAGTGATAGCTGGTCTGAATAACACATGGACAAAGGTCACTGACAACCTACAAACACAATTTAAAATGATGGGACAACGATCCTATCGATCAATCACGGATGGCTTTGGTATGGCATCCATCAATATCGAAGGTGGCGAAGCGTTCCAAGAGTCTTACGCTAACTGGATTGAGACGACCACCAATGGTGCCTACAGCCATGCTTTTGCAAGGTCGGCCCCACACATCCGTCAAATGGTCATGCTGCAGGTGGGTGATGTATCGACGGCAACCGTAGGTGAGATTCGAAAAGGTTTGCAGGACGTTTTTGCAGCAACGCAAATCATGGGACCAGCGTTTCAAATGATGGGGGTGAACATGGGGTCGACCGTGCGACAGTCTTCGCATGTGATCGACGGGTTTTCTAGCGTTGGAAAAATGATGGCACAGAGTGAAGAGAGTGCAATCAAGTTGGCGACAGCTTTTGGCGGTACTGAAAAAGCGATCGAAGCCACGCAATTAATTATGAGTGAGTTGGCTCCACAATATGTTCAAACAGAATTCGCGATGCGAAATCTCGAAATGGGATTCACCATGTTCGACGAAGCGGTCATCGCGCAAGGTGGATCTGTTATCCGCACGACTGACGAACTGTACAAATATATTCAGAGTCAGGATGCCAGTACAGTCGCCGGTCGAGAAAATATCGTGATGGCTCACGCACAAATCGAAGCGATGAAGGCGAGCACCGCGATCATCGAGGCGAACAAGGAAAACATGGACGTATTTTCCGATGCTGCTATAACCCTTGGATTGAGTTTTAATACGGGACAGGAAAATGCCCAAATCTTTACCAATCAATTGGTGGAATTTAGTGGCGGTCTTGGAGCACTCGAAAATAATCTAGGATCGTATTATAATAATTTCTTCGATGCTGAAGAAAGAAAAGATATCTCCAATGCGAAGGCGATTGCCGCGATCGATGCGTACTCCACCAGTCTTGGATTGCAAGGATCGTCGATGGACTGGACAACCGAGAAATTCCGAGCGCATATCGAAAGCCTTGAAACCTTGGCGCTTGCGGGTGACGAGAGTGCCGCCAAAGAATACGCCCGCGCGCTGGCGATATCCGAAAGTATGTCGATCATCACCAAAGGCGAAGGCGATCTGGCAACCCTACGAAATGCTATCCCTGCGGAAATGATCGGCAAATACCAAAGCTTCTACGATGCATCCGTGACCGCAGGGGAAAGTCTGTACGGTACCGAGGAGTCACTGAACAACATCACGAAGGCGTCGGAAAATCAAATCAAGGCCGGTGAGGCGTCGATCATCACTCAACACAACGCCCGTATCGAAGCGGAGAAGAGTGCGAGCGCGACCGCTACGGCAACGACGGCGGTCGCGGATGTCGCAACGACCATGGACGGCGTCACCACTGCCGCTACCAACCTCGATGGTGGACTGGTCACTACGGCCGAAAATATTGATGCGGTATCGACCGGCGTGGCGACCACCAACGTCGAACACGCAGCCCTTGCCGGAAGTCTTGATACCAGTAATGCAGCCACCGCGACCGCGACGCTTACGCAAGGTCAGTTTTCAATCTCAATCGATGCGGCCAATGACTCCATCAATACAGCGCTGGTTACTGTAGGGGATTTCAATAAAGCGATCAATAATACAACCGTGGCGGTTTCCGATGTCACTGCCGCCGCTCTGACCATGACTGCTCGCATGATGAATGCCGGTGCGTCCGCGAACGATCTGAACGACGCTGTCGGGAATCTGGCGAACGCTGCCGGAAACGCTGCCGGTCGTGTGCGTGACGCTGCCAGTCAAATGCAAGCGGAGATCGATAATACAAGGCGTGCGAACATCGAGATTACCAACCGTACGAATTCGATCAACGATCAGGCTGAAAAACGGTTACAGGATACCAACGACATCCTACGCAAGACGCAAAGAGATAACGCTCGCAGCAATCGTGAGAGTAAGCGTGTCTTAGACAGCATCAATGCTCGTAGTGCAGAGCAAAACCGTCAGATACAGAACCTGCAAGCGACGACCGATCGCGCATCGCGTAGGGCGGCAGGCTAACCATGGCTCGGCACTGGCATCCTAACGACGATGACGTGACGCTTGGCGATGCTGCGGATACTGACAGCTATGCGGGTGCTCTTGTGCGCTGGACGACAGGCGCTAACGATGGCTCGCGCGGTTCAGTTCGTCCGCAAGGGTTTTCATGGAATCGGAACGTTGCCGCCAAGCTTGTATTTCCGATCGCGGTATACAACTCTGGCGACTATGATATTTACGTCCGTGCCAATACCGGCAACCGAAATACGTGGATATGGGTTGAGGTTAACGGCCAACAACACGCTGTAGGACCACGCTCGTTTGGTAGATTTAACCTACAGTCCAACGGGTTTCGCTGGTCCGATGGTGGTGGCGACAACCGTATCCCGCTGGTGGCTGACGTACACACGATCACCTTGTACAGCATTCATGCCATCGATATCTCGCGCATCGCGGTGGTGCCGGCTGGTAATACCAGTATCGTTCACAACATGACCGGCGACGGTGGTCAGTCGATTGTGATCGGTAACGATGCGGTCAAGAATCAGCCCGACACCTACCTCGACTGGAAAATGGATCAAGCGCGCAATGGGCACCGATGTCTGCTGATCGAGAACACGCACGTTGACGGCACATTAGGTTTCTCCAGTCTTCCGTACATGACCGATGACCTACCCTACGACGATACGATCAATGCAACATCCGACCCCTACATTGAGGAGTCGCTCGGTGCCGGGAGAGATGTGGGGGATGTACTGATCCATAGCGAGTATGACGACCTTAGCCGGTACCGATTTAGAGGGTACTCGTCTCGGTGGCTCTACGGTGATGACGAGTGGCCGATCGAGAAGTTCCAGCTAATCAATACAAGCATCATCACCGCATGTAGACCGCAGGGTGGCGGTAACTACAAATTCGAGCTTTTGTCCGGAGTCGAGATATACGACCGCACCTTTCATGTCGACGACGACCTGCTACGGAACGAGACTGCCGAGGCTAGCTTTGCATGGTTGTTGGCACAATGGAACGGATCAGGGTCTATCCAATATATCAACCTTGACCCTAGTGACATCGACGTTCAGGTGTCGTGGATTGTGACCGAAAATCTCACCATGAAAACGGTTATCGAGAATCTTTGCCGATCGCTCAACGCTCAATACCGTGTTAGTCAGTACGGAGAGCTTGAGATATTCCGGCCTGACCGAACCGAGTCAGCAGTGCTTGACCTGACTGACCATAGTGTAGTGACCGACTCACTGACCGTCACCAATATCCGACCTGCATACAAGCGGGTTGTCATCCTGTACGGCGCCGATCTGCTAGAGACGTTTGAGACTCAAGCGGATACCGGCACGTTCGCAGAAGAAATAATTATTGAGACGTACCTAGCCGATATTATCGACGTGCAGGCATTGGCGGATGCATTAGTGCAGGAATACAGTAGTGACAGAATTGATTATGAATTACGCGCCGAGGCGGTTACTGATGTGTTATTGGTTGGTGATTTGTTGACGATTACGCACCCTACCCTACACGCTCTAGGTATCGTACAAAGAATTCAGCGCAGCCAACTTCGGGACGAATCCTTGATCGTGGTCCGCGTATAGTGAACGAGCGAATCGGAGTAAATACAGGCACGGAGATATTTAATGGCTGCATATAGTAAAAAAGATAATATATTTTTCAGTGAGACGAATCTGATACCGTCCGCAGAATTGAGCCATGAAATTAGTACGGCCGTGACCGATATTAATTATATGAAGGATCACCGTCGTTCACGGCTCACGCGCTGGCGCGATCTGGATAATATTATCTCCATTAACGCACGTTTTAAGGAATCGACGGTGGATTATGTTGCCGTGCCGGGTTTCGATCTGCCAAACGCTGCGTACGCTGTAGTTCGACTGTACGACAAGGACGATAATGTATTAGCCGCCAGCCCGAAAATATATGCAGCGGATTTAATTCCTGCCGCCTTGTTCGAAGCGTCGGTGGATAAATTCGGAGTGTCGCGGGCACCGTTGAACAATCTATTATTTTATCGCTGGCCAACGCCTTTTATTAATGTTGCTCGTGTTCGATATCGAATACATCATGGTCTGGACTATGTTGCACCGGTCACGCCAGAATCACCCGCGCCGACCGTCGAGACGGATAATTTATACCAGCAAAACAACGGTGTTGTCTCTATAGAAAGTAATAGCGCGGAGAATACTGCGGTTGCTAGTGGTGCATGGATACTTAAAAACGACCCGGTAGCATCGGGTGGTAAATTTATGGAAAAGGATAATGATACTTTTTTCTGGCAGCACACCAACAGCCCGAGCCTGACGTTCAAATTCCGCGCAACTAGCAGCGGCGCTCATAAAGTATGGTTGCGTCTACAGTCTCCCGGCTCGAAGGGCAATAGTTTATACACGATCTGCGATGGCAAAAATAACATCAATGTTATTCCCGTCTCGCAATTATCGGGTCAGGGCTGGCAGTGGTTTTTAACCGCCACTATTAATTTAGTCGAAGGTCAGGTGCATGTAATAAAAGTAGCTGCGAGAGATGAAAATATGTCGATCGATAAATTAGTGGTTGCTCCAAGCGGTGCCGCCAAACCATCCGGCAATGGTCCTAACCAATCTTCATTCGGCACAAAGCTTGTCTACGCGGATACTGCAACTCCGGACCGTATTCCATCGCTCGAAAAGGTGGATATACGGATGTTGATGGCTGGAAAAATAATGCAGTTGGAAGAAAACTTCGATAGTGGAATTTTAACTAGTCAGTTGACCGATGTTATCAGCGACAAGAACGACGCTGGATTTTCCTTGAACAGTAAGGAGCAGCGAAGAGTAAGGCGCGCGTCACTTCAGCTATCAGTGATGGAACCTGCAGACCTCGTTCGATTTACGGACTGGGAAATTAAGACGCGCGGTCAGCCTTTTATTGTTTCGCTCTATCCGAACGGTACCGCCTATAAAAGAGAGCTACACCAATATCTTTGCAAGTTCGTATCAAGAAATGATTATAGCCAAGACGAAATGGAAATAAGTTCCGCGCGTCTAGAAATTGAAGAGGTTTAACCCATGGCTCAAAATACACCAATCCCAATCTTAGATTTTAGTAGCGAAAGAATCATTGACGGTGATTCTACCGCCATGACTGCAAAAATTAACAACCTTCAACTGAAATTAGAGGGTTGGAGCGCGAGCGCGAATACGTTTAGATTTGAAGTGCAGAGCGGAAGTTCCCTACCCCTGTCCGGAGGCTCTATCACGGGAGCGTTGAATATCAGCGGCAACGTCTCGACCGCCAGCGCAATGACCGCCGAACGTTATTTACTGGCGGATGGTGGCGCTATTTTAAGCAGCGATACCGAGACATCCTTACTGCGGTACATCCCGAATTCTTTTCCTACAGCGATTCGACTACGACCCGATGCGATTTACTGTTCTCGATCGCTGCATGTAGGTCAAGATACCGTTGCCGCCGATCCCGACTTTATCGTGACAACAAAAGGGTATGTCGATTCAGAAATTACGAAGGCCAAACAGGATGTTAATTCTGTAGACGGTGATTTTAGTGTCAATCGAGGCGATGCGTTTGACCTCTACGTCAATTTAACAGCCTCAAATAATAAAGCGCCAATTATACGATTTAGAAGCGATGGCGACACTCGTGGTTTAATTTTGGGCTATGCATCACAACTACAGTTTCAGCACCTTTTACCGGGCGGTGGTACGCCTACAACACTTAAATTATTTGATGGATTTTCGGAATTTAATAAAAGTGTCCGTGGAATTGACGACACAAATTTATCTAGTTTTACTACAAAAGGTTATGTCGACGGAGAATTATCAAAAGTGAATTCGGCCGCTGGTGGCGGGATCACGGAGGCACACGGTGACGGCAGATATTTGAAATTAACGGGCGGTACCCTTTCAAATGATTTGACGGTCGAGCACTCAATTAATAATTCGGTACTCCGTATAAATGCTGTCGCGAGCGGACGAACACCCTTCATTGTCTTGCAACGGGAGGGAGTAGCGCGTGGCACCGTCAGTGCGAACGCAAATGCATTGTCTCTTGAATATAACGGCGCAAACCAATCAAGTTCTTTTCAGCAATTTCAAGACAGGTTTTTAGTCAATAAACCTATCCATGGTGTAGACGAAAATAACGGAAATGCTCTCACTACACGAAACTATGTGAATACTAAAATGGACAAGTCAGGCGGCAGTTTTTCTGGCGATGTTTCCATTCATGCACAAAATACTACAAGTACAACATATCTAACGCTTAAAAATAATTCCCTTACACAAGCGGAATTAATAGGTGCGAACAATAGGGCTCTGTTACGTCGAGTCGTGCCCGGCGGTACGCATACGGACCTCGATTTATATTCCAGTTATGCGCAAGTTAATAAGGAATTTCGTGGAGTCTCGACTACAATAAATTCAGATCCGTCATCGTTTATAACTAAGGATTATTTCGATACGAATGCTGGTTGGGACGAAAGTCTTGTGATCGATGGCGGTACTCCGAACATCATATTTAAAAGATCAGGAAACCAATCAGGGAAAATTGTCTCGCTGTTCAATAGTCTTTTTATCGAATTCAACGGCGGTGCCAGACTTGATTTAGAACAAGACGTTATTTTCTCGAATAAACCCATTCGCGTATTAAGTGACCCTGCTACGTCAACCGATCTTGCAAATCGCGGATACGTAGATCGATTTTTACATCGCACAAATGGTGGTGATTTTGAGGGTGATTTGAAGGTGGCGGGTGAAGGCGTTCTAAGAATTTCACGGTTCCAGAACACGCATAAATTAATGGTGTTATCGCCAACATCCGGGACTGGACCGAAAAATACAGAAATAGAACTGGAGGCAGGGGCCTTTAAAAACCGGATCGCTAGCAACCCTACCACAACGCAGAGCTACACGATGGTATTACCTCCGGACAAACCCACCGTAGGGCAAGTGATGACCGTGGCGAGCGTTAGTGATGAAATAGTTACCATGGAATGGGCGTAAATTAATTTTTAATTTGAGTCAATAGCCGTGCGCTGATAGTTCAAGATATCGAACAAATATGGAAGTTGCCAACCTAATCGATATGTTTATCTATAGAAGAATGACCCCAATAGGTTGGCAACTTCGCTATAAATGACTAATTCAGGACATTTACGCATGGCTATGGACTCAAATTGGCTTTCCCCAAGCGCACAAAATCTCTCGATAATGCGTTAATTACCAATTAAATCATAAGTAATTTGATAGAAGAAAACCGGATATTATATTGTGCCGCCAGAGATTAAATTCGCATTCCAGTACATTGGGTTAATTCTGGCCGGTGGATTACTGCATCTTTGGAAGCATTACGAAGTCGAACATTTTTCATGGAGTGCGAAGGTATTCTGGCAACTGTTCTTCAAGTTTCTAGGATCGGTATTTTCTGGTACCGTGTTTTTCTACGGTGCTGACGTCTTTGGAGCAAGCGAAAGCGTTAAATTATTTGCTTTAGCGGTCGGTGCATATCTGGGAATTCGCGCGGTTGACGATATTGCTATAACCCTTTTTCAAAAATTAAACAAACTGGACCCTCGTGATTTGTTAGGCGAAGAGACAAAACACGGCAACGATGATTATCCTCGACACCGTGACCGGCACCGTCGCCCTAGATACGATCGAGATAATTACGACGAGACTCCACCGAATGACTGGCTTGAAGCAGATTTTACGAACGACTTAACGGAGGACGATAGTCAGGAACTACCGGACGAGAACAGGAACGAGTACCATGATAGAAACGACTAAAACACGCGCACCGATCGAAACAATTGCCAAGAGTGAGGGATGGAATAAAAGTTCTTTGCTCCGCTATTTTTTAATTGTATTCATGGTGTTTGGTTCACTTTACTTGATTCGTTCCAACATTCCGATACTCGCCTTTGAAAAAGCGCAGATTGTCAGCCGGACGGATAAATGCGTCGTTCTTCAAGTCTCAATGATGAAAATTATGGACGCTGGTTTTGTACCGTCGAGCTTAATCGCGCTTGGACGTTCTGATCGATCCAAGTGGCATACCGCAGAATTCGAGTTTGTTGATGACGATTCCCCCGGTAGCACTCGGCCCGCATCATGGGTTCGTGACGATTTTGGATTATTTCGCTGGTGCCTTGAGGACGGTACGATTGATTACCCATTAAAAGAAGTTTTTATATTAACTCAGCATGCCACATCAAATTATACTTTGGATGAGAATCGGCGCGTTGTTTTGTCACCATATAGCAATTTAAGATTTACCAGTATCGGGCCGTTTAAATTAGACAAGCTGAAGCCAGTAACAAAAGGACGGCCGGATGAATAACTTCGACTTCTCGCCCTACCGCCCGGACAGCCCTACCCCGCTGTCAGATCCTAAAAAGCTGGCGAAGTTTGCGAAGCTTGAAAAATATAACAAACTGTCAGACGCTCAAAAAGCAAAGCGTGTGAAGGTCAAGCAACGTGTGCGGAAGATGCTGGACGGCACTAAACCTCCGATGCCGGATAATTAACACAATCTTGCAAAATCCATAAATATTCAGAACACATGGATATAATTTATGGATTTGACGATAGATCACTACCGCCGTAAATCACCCGATGCTCTTTATATATTTTATGAGCAGTGTATCCGTGATATTAAACTAGATATGTGTAAGGGCGGTGATCGCGGTGGTATAGGCGAAGTGTTGAGAATACGGAATTTGCAGCGTCAGGAATTGCCAAGGTACATGTCGGTTGCGGTTGCCGAGCTAGTCCAGCTATGAGTCACAATACCGAAGCTGTCAGTTCGATAACACCAAAGAAAAAGACGCAGTATTGGGATGAAAAAAACGGTGTCTGGTACGTCTATAAAGATTCGGATTTATGGATGGTATGGTATTCCGAAGATCCCCACCCGGATATAGAAATAGTTAAACGGCAACCGGATCTTAGATTACTAAAAAATGGCAATTATAAGCCAGTAAATTATATTTCGAACTCATTACTATTGGAACAAATTGAATTGTCCAAGGCGGCGGGGGAAATGACACCAGAACTAGTCGATCAATTACGAATGATCGTTCAAAGAATTGGCACGCGCTGGAATTTTAAGAATTATAGCTACCTAGAAGATATGAAGGCGCACGCCATTGTTAATTTAGTCGCCAACTGGCACAAGTTCGACGCTGAAAAATCATCAAACCCATTTTCCTACTACACTGCTAGCGTTTTTAATTCCTTCCGACAGATATTAAATAAGGAAAGAAAATCTCGTGAACTTGTCGAGAAGATCAAGGCGGTAAATAATATCGCAGGCGCAAATACGTATTTAGACGATTCAGACTATAAAGAGGAACAGCCCGACGAAATTACCGGGCTGATCGACCTTGATTTACCGCCTGCCGATTTGGGTGATTAAATTTTCAGCAGTGCTGCCAATCTTTGCATAGCGTCTTCAACGTTGTTAAACGCGTCTTCGACCGCTGATCGTTCAGGTTGTGGAGTGATGATCGGTGCCGGAGTTTTCTTGCCGGGAGCGTATTCTACTTTCAGGCTGTCGATAAAATCGCCATTGGGTGGTGTCGAGGTCACGTAATACGTTCCGGCCGGTTCTCCGATCAGGGAAAATTGTTCGGTTTTTACCGACGCTACATACTCGTTATTATTTCTTTTTACGTCATAAAAGCCGAATTGATTAATTTGCGGCCACGTTAGGGAATTTCCAAGGACGATAGGCTGCGCCTGACTGGCGTCGGTGAGTTCTGGCATAGTTTTCTCCGGTGTTGGGGATGTATGTGTTGCTTGATCGCGCCATGCACTACAGACCCAAGCGCCCGGCAAAGTGTCGTCCTGAATGACCGATACTGATCTAACGACATACTCAGAATTATTAATTTCTGCGTCGGTCAGTGTGCCGATATTTCCACCGTATAGGCCGGAATCATGTTGCAAGCGTGGAGCGTCCGGTGTCATACCTCCACCGATGCCGATACCGGAATTACCTTCGCGGGTCAAGTAAATGCCCATCCCTACTTCCGGCACGTCGCGCGTATCGCGATGCGTTTCTACACCGTCAACCGACCATATCAATTCACCCTGTTTCCAAGAGACTTCTAGTACATGGTCGCCCTTCATTAAATTAATTCCGTGGTCTGACATATTGACCGGAGCCACGCCGGGAGTGTTTCCACCGATCACCTTCATTAGCAGTAGTTGTTCCGTATCTTTAAAGGTCTCATGCTCTATGAGGTCTATTTCAAGACCCATCTTTGAATTGCCATCATAAGTGGTACCAGTAAGCGCAGTATTCTCGTCTTCGACGGTGACGGTGGGCATCAACCAGATCGAGAATCGGAAGCCGTCACCCTTAGACGCTTTTTCGAAGTTGACGACGCATCGAAGTACCCCGTATCGGTAGCTGAAGTGCTTATTAGTATCGGGGAGATTTGACGGGCGGTTGGCACCGTCTCGATAGTGCAGGGCGAAGGTGGACAACCAACTTGCATAAATCTTTCGTCTAAAATCTGCGATCTTTCCAGACTTTTTATCGGTGTACGGGTGGTGTGAATCCTTGATCGACAGGTCTAGTTCGTCAGAACGGTAGCCGCGCATGGTCAGACCTTCGGGACCGAATGATGTGGTCTTGTCGAAGTGTTTAGAATAAAATATCCCATGACGCTTTCCGAGGACTAATTTACCCGGTCCCTCGTTACCGTCCTGATCGATGCCGAACACGTTCACTTGCCATTGTGCAGCGTTGCCGGTGTGGCCGTCCGACAATGGCAGCATATCTTCCACGCGCCATTTTTCCTTATCTAAAAATTTAAAATCATCGTGGAAGATTGTTTTTACTGTCATGTTGGTACCTGATTGTTTCAGGTATTTATGGTAGTGGTCGGTTTCGCTAAATAAAGAGATGAAAACTAAAAAAATTAATAAGCTGTACCTCCTTTATTTTGAACTATCAACGGTACCGTTTCCTGTTCAAGACGTGTTGATCGACGGCGTGAAGCGGATTGCCGAGGTTGAGACCGTGCCGGTTACTGACCGGACCGTCTTCTACGCAGGAACGAGCGTGGAGCCTGCCCAGCGGTTCGTACGGCATCGATCGGAGTCTCGGGACGGTAGCAGCCGCAAGTGCCTTATATGGCGTCTGATAGAACAACACGGAGGCACGGTGAAAATGCATGTGCGTACGGAGCCTGCTACCTCGAATTTTGGCGAGATTGATCTAGTCGAACTGGTGATCGCTCAGGGACATCCGTGTGTCAACGAAAAAGCCGGCGATATGATCAAGGAATTAAGTGTTGCAGAAAAAGAGGAATTTATGGAGCGTGACCGTATTAATTCTTCCAACCATACCGACAAGAATAAAAAGAGCGTCGAGGAGCGTCGGGAGAAGATAAAAAGATTGTTGCAGCGTTAAGAATTAAAAAGTTGAAACACGCTCTCACTATCTGTATAACTACTATTAGACAATAAAGTCTATAGACAGATAAGAGAGAATAGAAAGATGGGACGATTTAGTTTAGACGCGCTAAAAAGCGAATTTGCAGACAAGCCAGCGGGTAATTACAAACAGGGTAATTCCGATTGGTTTAGTTTTAACGATGTACCGATTGGAGGGAGTGTTCAAGTACGCTTTCTACCTGATGTTAACGAAGACAATCCGAAGGGATTCCTAGTAGAAAAGAAAGTGCACCGCATTCCGCTAACAGCAGGCGGGAACGATGAAGTGTTTACGTGCCCCGGTGAGGGTTGCCCGATTTGTGTTCAGAGTCGTGCGTTCTACGATGCCAAGGATGAAAAGAACGGCAAGATCCTTTACCGTAAATTAAGCCATATTGGACAAGTTCTAGTCCGTGACGGTGGTGAACCTAAAGTTAAATTCATCACGCTGGGGTACCAAATCTACAGCCTGTTAAAAGCGGGATTTTCAGACCTTGACGAGTCGCCAATCGATTTCGAGAAAGGCACCGATTTTGTGATCGCCAAGCAACAGGTCGGCGGTTACTCTAACTACAACCTCGGCACCAAATTTTTGCGTAAGGAATCCGCACTGACTTCCGAGGAAATCGCGGTAGTTGAAGAGCAAAGCGTTGACCTTGCGACACTGATCGCCAAGCCACCTAGCATCGAGTACGCGCAAGGAATTCTTGAACAGTTTATGGAAGGTGTCGCGTGAGCAACATAGAAAACAGCGACGGTATAGAGAATATCGCACGGGTGCAGGAAGTATTGCGCGAGCTGCGGGCACTGTCAGACGCTGATTTCAATCGTGCGGTTGATGCCAGCAATACAAAAATGGCGTATGTCGAGCGGTATATAAAAGGCGATATTTCAGAGTTTTCTAAATTGCTGGAAGATCGTGCGCTGGTGAAAGTCGAAATGGTTGCGCGTGCTGAAAAGCGTGTTGATGCGGTGATGCGTGGCTGGGTAGTGTCATGATTACCTTCGCGATTTTCAGCGTGGGCGGTGCTCTATTCATAGCCCTTGTCGGTATTTTTGGAGTGATTCACGACATTCTAAAAATCATGCAAGAGCGCGAGAAACGTCAGGCGCAATTGAGAAGCGTCAAATAAATTAAAAGGCTGCGGGCGATCCTCGTGGCCTTTTTTTAACCCTTGGAGAAATTAAAATGATATTACGATCGAAGGAGCGTTGAACCATGGACGCTCTACCTTTTAAAAAATCTAGGGATCAGGTTATTTGCGAATCCAAAAGACTGTTTTTATCAAAGTTGGATGTCGAATTATTTCTAGAGCTGCACAAGCACGAAGGGATGTTCCCGTATCGCTGCAAACACTGCAATGACTGGCACATAGCGTCGGACAAGGATGGTTCGATCATGGATGAAATCGAACGGTTGAATTTTATTATAGCCGATCAAGACAGGCTGATTGAAGGATTGCAGCGACGATTGGCAGAGCAGGAGAAAGGAACGCAACATTTTATTGAAATTCAAAAATTGCGGGACAAAAACCGCACCGCTAAAAAACCAACTCGTTTCAAGGGTAAAAGTAAACGAGATAGACGGTATTAATTTTAACGATCGTGGTTGGAAATTATAGTCATGGTCGGTGGTGATTAATTTTATGATCGTGGCTGGGATTAAAAAGATGTGTCCTCGTGTTTGAATATTTCAGCTGCGACCATAAGATTAATTTTGAAGGTACCCCGACACCGCTGTAGATGATCGTGCGCGCGAATAGCATGTCTGACAGTTAAAAGCTATAGATTATTTTTTTAGTTTTTTATTAATTCTGATTTTGAGGACTGGCTCAAATTAATTCAATTAACTATGAATTAACACTTGACCGGGTAAGTTAAGTTAGTTATTATTAGTCATCGCCCAGAGCACCGGGTGATATTAAAAATAACCTAACGAGGATTTAAAATTATGAGCACGACCAATACCCTAAATAACTACGATACAATAGTGGAATGCGTTGAGATATTATTAAGCGAAAATTTTGACGATTTTAATGGCGAGAAACATCGCGACGCTATGCGCGAGGCGGTCCGAAAAGAGTATGAGTATCAGACTAATTTTTATGACGATGTTTGTTACGAATTTAATTCCAACGCTTTCGAGGACGTCATGAATTGGTTCCTGCACCATCGCGATAAAATTAATTATTTGATGGACCATACGGATCGGGGAGAGCTACAGGTCATGGCGACCATACAGCGCAATCATTGTTCCATGCGACCAGAGCGAAACCTACAGCGCACAGAGTATGAAATTAAGCAAATGCTTCCCGGAGAATTACAGGATGCGTTGCGAGAGGCTACGCACGCGATCGTCTAGGCACGAACCGGGTGCGGTCGATGGTGGCCGCTCCCGGTGTTACCAGAGAATCATAAAAAATGGACTACAAAATAGTATTATGTTCTGTATGAAACTTTTGAACCGTGTCCAAGCGGCGAGGCTGTACCGGACCGTGGCGAGGCTTCGGGAGCTTTGAACGTGGTCAGAACGGCCGAGGCTGAACGATTGTGGATCAAGTGGGAGATATCGGAGCGAGCGCGCTCCATGGCGGACGCTTGGAACGCTGAGAGAGCGGCAGAGACAGAACGGCAAGCGGCGCGGGAGGCTGGGCGCGTGGTCGAGCAGTTGAAAAAGATTTGAGTCGTTTCTAAAGGGTTAAATCATGGTCGCTATATGCGGCCTTTTTTATGCGCGGTGAATTATGTCGTTCAGCTGCGGTTTAGTATTCTCTTAGGAATTAGATGGTCTGAGGTATTGACATTAATTTTTATGTAGTTACAATAATGGCATGGTAAAAAGTTAACAAGCTGTTATCTTTTGCCTAAATACTACTATACAGACAAATTGGAGACACCATGAGCAACGAGAGCGAAACAGAAATTAAGGTAGCAAAGCGATCCGAAAAATATGCGAATAATGCATATCAGAGGAAAATGTCGAAGGCGAAGAATTTTATCTTCAACAGGATGCGGGAGACTGACCCTTGTACTTTTTATGTCCTGATGGCGGAATTTAATAAAAGTGAAGGCGGGAAGATTTCCGACAAGGGT
>JAULKR010162790.1:0-25363 GCA_032356305.1 Prasiola linearis
ATTCTTGGCGTTCTCGACTCCTGTGCTTTTCGTTATTCCTCCCCAACTCGACGTGCCAACGTATGTGCCGATGGGTTTGCAGTCTTTGACCTCCTGAACTCCTGCCTCCATAACCGCTTTGCCATTTTTATAATTCGGCGTGGATTGGCAACCCAATAGACTCAAGCCGATGACGAAACCTAAGAGATTGAAAAAATTCATAAGATCCTCCATGAAGGTGTTTTCCGACTGTTATGATGATTATTTAGCAAATTCAATGTGATTATCCAGCTTCGGGCCGATCAACTTTTTTGAATTTTCAGGGTCAAATGTTGGGGTGCAACTGCGTAATGTCAGCTCAAAGGCTTTGACCCTGAATGAGGATCAAAGCCCACGTGAACATGAGCACCAGTAGTCCAATGCCGAAGGCCAATGGACGCAGCCTTAAATTGTTAGATCCCAAGTGAATATAAGCGTGCCACATCCTTGAGATAAAATAGGCTGTGCAGAAACCTACTATCACCCACATCCTTTTAATCTGAGGGTGCCAAGGCCATTTCCCCAAAGCTTTCAGGCGGCGAGAAGGTTGGCTTCGCCCTCAAAAAGTCCGGGTCCACCAAGCGTGACGCGTTTTCCAGCGCAGCTGGAAATGGTGGTGAGGCCATGGATGGTCGCCCGGATTTTTCGAGGGCGGAGTCAAACTTCTCGCCGGCGCTAGATTTCGTTGCGAAGGAGATGGTCCCCGCCGGAGCCAGAAGGGATCCCACGCCTTCGGCTCTGGATGACGTAGAAGCAAGTCGGCTCTGGATGACGGAAAAATAAGACGGCTCTGACGGCCGCTTGGAGCTGCCGGCCGTACAGAATACGAGTTACTATGAATAGCAACGGAACTTGAAAGTGGTTGTCGATACAGTTAGTTGACCTTGCTAGTATTTAAATGATCGTCTAGAGCCAGCTGCTGGTCTTCGGAGGGAACATAGTACTCAAGACCGTGGGGAAGCTTGTAGTTTTTGCTCACGGCTTTGCGAAAGTCAGGGTTGAGGGCCAAAAACTCCTCTTTATCAATCTTGAGGCTCTTGATGAGTTTGTGCGCGAGAATTTTTTTACGCAACTTCACTTTTTGTAATCGCGGATGGTCTCCATCTAACTTAAGCTTTGGAAAGACGATACCCTTATACTTTTCCACATGAAGAATCGCTAAGAAGCAGGAGTAAAAATTCGAAGAGGCAAAGCTAAATCGATCGTCGGAAATTGTTTTGATGATGTGCCCAAGGTTTTTGTTACCGTGTCTTTTCACCTCACGACGAAGTCCACTCGGCCCGTAATTATATCCCGTTACCGCGAGTGGCCACTTTTTGTAGAGGATGCGGTGGTTTTGCTTTAAAAGTTTCGCTGCAGCGACCGTGGACTTCAAAGGCGAAAGCCTCTCATCGTAGCGTCCGTTAACCCGCATAAATTTGCGACCCGTTCGGCGCATAAACTGCCAAACGCCGGCTGCGCCAACGTGACTTCTTGCATCCAAATGAAAACTGGATTCAACGTAAGGAAGACGGGTGAGCTCTGTCGGTAGACCCCTGGCCTCAAATTCATTTTCCATAGCTTGAAGAAAAGGCTGAGATCTTTCGAAGCCCTTGTGAACCTGATTACGCTGGCCTGTTTGATATCTAATTTTAGCAACAGCAGTCTTCAAAGCCTTTTCAGGATTAGGTGCTGTGGCTAGCAAATCCAAATACGCCTGCTCAACCTCGGAATAGATTGAATCTTTAGACTTTTTCTTTTTTTTGAGTTTTCGGAAAAGATCTTTGTAGAGATCCAAGCGAGTTTTCATATAAGAATCAATATCATTCACCTTGCGAGCATCCACAACTTCGTAGACGAGCCATGGATAAAGATTGTGGTGTATCACTTTATGATGGTCCTCGTAGGCACCATAAATATCGAACCAAAAGGAGACTCGTTTTTCTAGAGAAGTCTCTGGCGTAAACGCATCATCAATTCGCCCGTCGGCATCCAAAAGGATAGCAGATTTGGCTTTCAGCCAGAGCTTCCTCTGGGCGGTCTCATCAAGAGACTGCATATTTTTTTGACGTCTGTGTACGCTCCAAACTGGAGTGACTAAGATTGCAACAAAGAGAAGCGCCAAGGTCTTCCTAAAATTTTTTTTGAATTTGAGCCGTATCATGACCTCTATTAAAGCAAAATTGAGTCCAAGACGGGGAGCTTAAAATTTTATGACCCATGACACCCGGACCTACTCAGTTCTTCACTCCCAGGTCTGCCTACTTTTGACTCAAATTACGAACCACTCAATTTTGATTCTGCCTCGATTTTGACTTGAATCTGCAGTGGCATAGCGGCTAAATGACCTCTATGTCCGTAGCAAAACTTAAATTAACCCGTAATCTTCGGCGGGATGTCCTTAGGGGGCATCCCTGGCTCTATCGGGAGGCCTTCGAAACTCTTCCACAGATGCCGGCGAGCCTGGTTAAGGTTTTTGATAAAAAGAACCAGTTTCTATGCTGGGGCCTCTTTGATCCGACTTCGCCTCTTGCTGTGCGGGTCCTTAGCCTTGGTGATGATTTCTCTCAAAAGACGTTAGAGAATAAGTTCAAAGATGCCGTGGCCCTAAGGTCTCTGTTCCCATCAAAGCCCACGAATGCGTTTCGCTTGATTAACGGAGAAGGAGATTTTCTCCCGGGTCTGGTTTGCGATATTTACGGCAAAGTTGCGGTGGTTCAATACGACGGAGACGGCTGCGGCGAATTTTGGCCGACGTTTCCTATCAGTCGAATGATTTCTGAGGTTCCTTATGTGGAGAGTGTCTATATAAAGGGACGGGGTAAAACTGGAAAACTAAAACGGGTGGTTGGAAATGTGGATGAGGGCTTTCCCTTGGTTCTTGAAAACGGCCAGACTTTTAAGGTGGATATCGAGACGGGACAGAAAACTGGCTTCTTTCTAGATCAAAGAGACAACCGGCGATACCTTGCTTCCCAAGCGCAAGACAAAACAGTGCTCAATTGCTTTAGCTACACCGGTGGATTTTCAATTTTCGCGGGCCGGGGAGGCGCGAAACACGTGGTCTCTGCGGATATTTCTCAAAAAGCTATGGATATGGCGGACGAAAACTGGGCTCTCAACAAGCTTCCTAAAGGCAGCCATAAAACACAGACCTGTGATGTTTACGATTTTCTTCAAACCACAAAAGAGAAATGGGATCTCGTGATCGTAGACCCCCCTTCTATGGCTAAATCCGAAGATCAGAAAGCTTCCGCGGTCACAAAGTACACTCATCTTTTCGCAAACGCTGCAAAGGCCACGAAACCCGGTGGGGATCTCATGCTGAGCTCTTGCTCCAGCCATATTGATTTTTCGACCTTTTACGAGATTTGCGTGGAAGCCTTGTCTCAGGCGCGTCGCATGGGGCAAGTGGTACGAATTTCTGGTCAGGGCAAAGATCATCCGTTTCCATTGGCCTGTCCAGAGATGCGCTATCTCAAGTTTTTCCATATTAAAGTTTTTAAGTAAGTTGGAAAAGGGCTGGTGGAAACTTCTTTGCTTGGAGAGAATCCTCTACCTAGTTTACCAAGATCCTTCGCTCCGCTCAGGACGACATGGATGAGTCTGTTCCCCTGACCTCTGTGTGAAGGGCCTTCGCCCCAAAAAGTTTGCTGCCCTCAGCCCGCCCCCGTGAAAGACCTTCGCCGAAAAGGGTGTTGCCCTAGCCCCGTGTGGAGGACCTTCGCCGGCCAACAGGCAGTGTCTGAGCACCCGGAGGGCCCGGCCCGACAAGTCTTGTCGTCCTGAGCCCTGGCGAAGGATCTCAGCATGATGAGTAGAGGATTTTTGTCGTTTAAGACTTCCGGGTAGCTATGCTGGCTGCCATATACTCTCGGTTCATCCGAGCAATATTTTCCAGACTGATCTCTTTCGGGCACGCCAATTCGCAGGCTCCCGTATTTGAGCAGTTTCCAAAACCGTAGTCGTCCATAGTTTTCACCATGTTCAGAACACGAGTTTGTTTTTCAGCTTCCCCCTGGGGAAGCAATGCTAGGTGAGAAACCTTTGCAGAGGTAAAAAGCATGGCCGATGAATTTACACAGGCGGCAACACAAGCTCCGCAACCGATGCAGGCTGCAGCCATAAATGCGAGATCAGCATTATCCTTGGGAACCTGGACTGCGTTGGCGTCTGGAGCATTACCGGTATTTACCGAAATATAACCACCGGACTGAACGATTTTATCAAAACCGCCACGATCGACTTTTAAGTCTTTGATGACTGGAAACGCTTTGGCTCTAAAGGGCTCAATAACAATGCTATCTCCATCATTAAAGCTTCGCATATGAAGCTGACAAGTGGTTGTCGCCAATTGAGGTCCGTGAGCCTCACCATTGATAGTCATCGAGCACATTCCGCAAATACCTTCTCGGCAATCGTGGTCAAACTCAATTGGCTCTTTGCCACCGACGATGAGTTCTTGGTTCACGATATCAATCATTTCTAAAAACGACATATCGCCCTCGATACCTTTGGCATCGTGTTCGAGAAAAGACCCTTCTTTATCCGGTCCATCTTGCTGCCAAATTTTTAAATGCAAAGTCATAGTTTCAGACATAGTTTTTTCCTCTACTTGTAACTGCGTGTAGCCAATTTAACGTAATCGAACTTTAGATCTTCTTTGTGGAGCTTATGCTTTCCGTCTGCGTACTCCCAGGCTGCAGAGTGACTAAAGTTTTCATCGTCACGCAAAGCTTCGTTTTCTGGAGTTTGGAACTCTTCACGGAAGTGGCCACCACAGGACTCGTCTCTCGCCAAAGCATCTCTCGCCATCAGTTCACCCAGCTCCAAAAAGTCGCTCACCCGTCCAGCTTTCTCCAGCTCGTGGTTGATATAATCTTTCCTTCCAGGGATCCGGATATCTTTCCAGAAGCTCTCTTTAAGAGTCTGAATGCTAGAGATCGCCGTCTCAAGTCCAGTTTTGCTTCGGGACATCCCAACGTGCTCCCACATTATATGGCCAAGTGCTTTATGGATATCATCCACGGTCTTCTTACCGTTGATTCCCAAAAGGCGATCAATCTGCTCAGTGTTTTGGTTTTTTACTTTTTCAAATTCTGGATGAGTTTCATCAACCGGTTCAAACTTTTGCGACCCAAGATAATTCCCCACCGTATAAGGAAGAATAAAATAACCATCGGAAAGTCCCTGCATCAGAGCCGAGGCTCCCAGGCGGTTGGCCCCATGATCTGAAAAGTTGGCTTCTCCACCGACGAACAGACCTTCAAGGTTGCTCATCAGGTTGTAGTCCACCCATAGGCCACCCATTGTATAATGGACCGCTGGAAAGATCTTCATTGGAACTTCGTAAGGATTTTCTCCGGCAATCTTTTCGTACATCTCAAAAAGGTTTCCGTACTTTTCAGAGATGGTGTCTTTTCCGTCTCGCTTAATGGCGTCTCTAAAATCGAGGTAAACAGCCACTCCGGTTTTTCCAACACCGCGGCCCTCATCCACACGGAACTTCGCCTGTCTGGAAGCCACGTCACGAGGCACCAAGTTTCCGAAAGCCGGGTAGATCCGCTCCAGGTAGTAATCCCGTTCGTCTTCTGGGATGTCGTTCGCAGGGCGTTTATCACCCTCTTTTTTGGGGACCCAAACGCGACCATCGTTCCGAAGGCTTTCAGACATCAGCGTGAGCTTGGACTGATGATCGCCCGAGACTGGAATACAAGTCGGGTGAATCTGCGTGAAACAAGGGTTCGCAAACGTGGCGCCTTTTTTATGACAACGCCAGCTGGCGGTCACATTGGAATTCATTGCATTCGTTGAAAGGAAATAAACATTACCGTACCCACCAGTACAAAGAACAACCACATCGGCGGCGTATTTTTCGATTTCACCGGTCACGATATTTCGCACGATGATTCCGCGGGCCTGCCCGTTGATGACCACAAGATCCAGCATTTCTCTACGAGTGAATTGCTCCACATTGCCTTGGTGCACCTGCCTCTCGAGCGCTGAATAAGCCCCCAACAAAAGCTGCTGTCCCGTTTGCCCTCGGGCATAAAAAGTTCGAGACACCTGAGCTCCACCAAAAGAACGGTTGGTTAGAAATCCACCGTAGTCTCTGGCAAAAGGAACACCTTGAGCGGCACAATGATCGATGATCAGGTTTGAGTTTTGCGCCAGTCTGTAGACGTTGGCTTCACGAGAGCGAAAGTCTCCACCCTTTACCGTGTCGTAAAAAAGCCTAAAAATAGAATCGCCATCGTTAGAATAGTTTTTGGCAGCGTTGATACCACCCTGAGCCGCAATTGAGTGAGCTCTGCGGGGAGAATCCTGGATACAGAAGTTTTGTACGTGGTAACCCATCTCACCCATAGAAGCGGCAGCCGCTCCACCGGCGAGTCCGGTACCTACGACAATCACTTTGTATTTTCTGCGATTGGCAGGATTGACCAACTTCATATTAAATTTGTGTTTTTCCCACAACGACTCTATTGGACCTTCAGGAACATTTGAATTCAGCATAATTATCCTTGGTGAAAGAAGTAAACGTAAAGGGGTTGAACAATAAATCCTGCGGCAACAACGATGCCGTAGAACCAAGAAACGGTTTTGACTACGGGAGTGTAGCGAGGGTGATTAAACCCCAAGCTTTGAAAAGCAGAGCCGAAACCATGAGTCAGGTGAAAGCCTAAAATGAAAAGACAAAACACGTAGCCCACAACATAAAGCGGCGACTGAAAAACTTCGACGATGAGCCGGTGAAGATCTCTCATTTCGACACCATCATAGGTCACCATGTACTCAGCGCCATATTTGAAAGTAATCAAATGGTAGATGATAAAAACCAAAATGATCGAACCCTGCCAAATCATAGTCTTAGAGGCTGTCGAGACTTTCTTTTTATTCTGTGCAGCAACCGCGTACTTTTTTGGCGTCGCTTTGCGGTTTTCTCGGCTCAATGAAATTCCTAAAATCACATGGGTGAGAAGCCCAAGAATTAGAGCGGCCTCAGTCCCGTAGAGAAGGGGTTTGTTAGAGACGATGGCGTGCCCGTAAGCGTTGTAGGCTTCAGGACCCAGGAATATAGTCATGTTGCCAAGCATGTGGCCTAAGACAAAAAAGGTCCAAACGAGACCAGCGATGCCCATGATGTACTTTCGGGCGATGGAGGAGGTTGGAAAAATCACGGTGTTCCTTTCGATGCACTACGTTAAGTGCCGCTTAAAACCTCGCGCTTCAGGGGCTCCCTAGGCGCTTCGAAAATCGAATTCTTATCTTAAACCTTAGGCGAAACCTCATGGTCTTGATCAAAGTCATCGTCATCAAAAGAAGCGTTGAGAAACTCATCTTTGCAGCGTGGAGTGTTGCTTTATATCTAACGATAATTATTGATTTTGTCCAGGTAATGGACCATAAAACAACAGACGTAAGGGCCGAAACATTGATTATTTTTTAGGCCGTTCTCATTTCCGAAAACAGAGGGGAAACCGTGAGAGTTTTTGTATGTATTAAACAAGTCCCTGACACCGAAACCCGTATCAAGCTGACTGCCGATAACCAACAGATCGACACTGCAGGTATTAAGTGGATTATTAACCCTTATGATGAGTTTGCCATCGAAGAAGCCATTCGCTTTAAAGAAAATCACGCTGAAACCCGAGTTACGGCTATTACTATTGGACCCAAGTCTCGCGTGAACAATGCTTTACTCACGGCCATGGCCATGGGTGTTGATGACTCCATTGTCGTTGAGTGCCCTGAAAGCTTGGACGCTTTGACCACTGCAAAGGCTTTGGCAGCAGCGATTAAAAAAGAGGGGGATTTTTCCCTTATTTACTGCGGTAAGCTAGCGATCGACGCCAATGCAGCGGCGGTCAGCCAAATGCTTGCTGAGCTCTTGGGTATCCCTCACACCTCTGTCGTCAGCAAAGCCGATTATGAATCCGGAGCTGTCGTTGTAGAGCGAGAGGTTGAAGGTGGGACTAAGGAAAAACTAAAGCTGACTCTGCCGGCCTTGATCGCAGCCAACAAGGGCCTGAACAAGCCCCGCTTTGCCAGCCTTCCTGGGATCATGAAGGCTAAGAAAAAGCCGATCGTAGAGCTTTCTTTAGAGGACCTCGAAGTTAAGAGTGCTGATGTGAAAGTTAAATATACCAACTATACGCTTCCCAAAGAAAAGCCTCCTTGTAAAATGATTGAGGGCGATGCCCAAGCGCAAGTGGACGAACTGGTTCAGTTGTTACAAAACGAAGCTAAAATTATCTAAGTCTGGAGAATCAAAATGAAAAAAGCCTTGGTCTATATCGACGCCAAAGACGGCGCTCTCAAAAAAAGTACCCAGGAACTGCTCTCGCTTTTTGATGGCAGTAGTGAATATGAAATTCACGGTGTCGCTATCGGCGACAGCGTCAAAGGTTTAGCTGGAACTTTAGGGGCCTGGAATGTGTCAAAGCTCCACTGCGCTGAAGACGGAAGCCTTGCTAACTACAACCCAGAACTTTATCGATTGGCTTTGACTCAGGCCTTCGAAACCATCAAGCCCGATTTGGTCTTGGGTTCCTCCAATATGTTGTGCAGAGATGTTTTCCCACGCTTGGCCGCTAAATTCGACTGTGCCTATATGAGCGATATCACTGAGATCACATTGGGGGCCGACTTCAGCGTTCGTCGCCCCATGTTTTCTGGTAAGTGTTCTGCTGAAGTTTGCTTTACCGATGAGTCCTGTAAAATTCTTTTGGTGCGTCCGAATCAAATTACTGTGGTCGAAGCCAGTGGATCAGCGACAACTGAAGTTGTCGCTCTAGAGACTCCAGCATCTACGGGTCGGACAGAGCTTCAGTCGGTTGAAAAGGGTGAAAGTGAGAAATTAGATCTCACCGAAGCTAATGTTATTGTTTCTGGTGGTCGCGGTCTCAAGGAAGCGGAAAACTTTAAACTTCTCGAGCAGCTGGCCGAACCCATCTCTGGCACCGTAGGCGCTTCTCGAGCTGTTGTGGATTTAGGCTGGGTCCCTCATTCTATGCAGGTGGGTCAGACCGGTAAAACTGTGGCGCCCACTCTTTACATTGCCGCTGGAATCTCTGGGGCGATTCAACACCTTGCTGGTATGAGCGGAAGCAAGATCGTAGTCGCCATCAATAAAGATGAAAAAGCTCCTATTTTTCAGAAAGCCACTTACGGCATCGTTGGTGACCTTTTTGAAGTTGTTCCTAAACTGACCGAAAAACTTCAAGCTGTAAAAAGCTGAGATCTGCCTCCGGCATCGGCATGTTTGCAAAACTCATCCCCTACATCGTATTCACGGTCTACCGAAGCCTCCAGTTTACCTGGAGGATAAAAATCGTAGAAAGTGAGGCGGGGCAAAGTCTTTTGCGCAACAACCAAGGTTTCGCACTGGCCCACTGGCATGGCGATGAAATGGGAATCTTTTTTTTGCTCCGTAGGTATAGAGTGGCATGCATGGTCTCAACCAGCAAAGACGGAGCAATCATGAGTAAAATGGTAGAGCTTTACGGTGCAAAAACGGTAAGAGGCTCGTCCACACGTCAGGGGACTCAGGCGCTGAAAGGCGTTCTACGACTTGCGAAAAAAGGCTTTCGCCCAAGCTCTGCTGTCGACGGCCCTAAGGGACCCATCTTTGAGGTAAAACCTGGAGTATTTCAGATCTCTCGACTGGCTCAGATCCCTATAGTTCCTCTCTCATTCCATGCTTCAAGGTCTTTTGTATTTCGCAAGTCATGGAACAAGGCTGAGCTTCCAAAACCTTTCAGCAAGGTCACCGTTTATCTGGGTGAACCTTTGCCGACAGTGACAAAAGCTGAAGACAGTCGCTCTCCGGAACTTGCAGCGAAATTGGAACAGGCCCTTCATGATACCAAGGCCCATGCCAAAGCTTTTTCTTTGAAATCAGGGCGGGTGTTATGATGAAGTGGCTTTGGCTCTTAGCGGTTTTCTGGGCAACGACTTCCTGTACCGACAAGGTGTCTTCCCAGCTTGAATCATCCACAATCTTAACTATCGGCTCTCAACAGTATTCCGAAAAAGAGTTCGCTGGTCGCCTTGTGGAAAAAGCTGGGAACTTCGACCTGACTCTTCTGCATGATGACGTATTTTTTAGTCGTCTCAAACAGGAAGTCATCCGCGAATTGACAATCGAAGGTCTTTTGCTGCTTTGGGAACCGCATTTAGCACAACCGATTTCTGAAAATGCCCTTCAATCCGAGATCCTGGAAAAACAATCGCAATATCCTTCCGCAAAAACCTACCGTCGACTGCTAAAATCTATAGGCATCGGAAAAGTGGATTTCGAACGTCGCGTCCGGGCTCAGCTGATTAAAGACGCACTTGTTTCCAGCTTCAAGGTCACACCGAAAATAGATTTTGGTAAAACGAAACAGAAGTACTGGGTCGACAATGAGTCGTTCATGGAGGATGCGAAAATCAAGATTCAACAGATTGTATCTGCCACGGAGCACGAAGCCAGCACACTGATCGCCGCCTTAAATAAAGGGGCTGATTTTGGGACTTTAGCAAAAAAATACTCCATCGCCGAGGAGGCGTCGTCTGAAGGGCGCTTAGGCTGGATTGCCAAAGGAATACTTCCCGTTTTTGACGCCGCTTTTAGAATGCCGTTAGGACGAACGTCTTCAGTTCAAAAGAGCCCTTATGGATATCACATTATTAGAGTTCTCGAAAAAAAGAGCCGTCGTAAAGTTCCATTGGATGAGGTAAAAGAGCAAATGAGAGAAAAGAGCCTTCAAACTCAGCGGTCGAAGCTCTACAAAGAATGGTTGGAAAGCCAACTGATCGCAGTGCCGATCAAGGTCAACACTGCTGCAGTAAATAGCGCAGAGATCCAGACAAAAAGGAATTACGAATGAAGTGTATATCGTTGCTAGCTACCGTCATCATACTGTTCTCGACAACGGCATGGGGCAAAGTTCTGGAAAAGATCTACGCGGTGGTCAATGGAGAGATTATCACTCTAACAGAAATCAACACCTACAGGAGTAATCTCAAAAAAGGGGGATTTGTTAACGATCTCCTTTTCGGAGATCCCGAGGAAAAAAACAAAGCCATCAAAAGCCGCGACTATTTGATTAAAAAGCTCATTGACGAAAAAATCATGGATTACGAAGTCAAAAAAAATGGTTTTGTCGCTAACGAGGATCGAGTAACTAAGGAAATTGGTAGCATCGCTAAAAGCCGAGGGGCTTCAGTCAATCAAATGAAGGAAGTGCTTACCAGCCGAGGCATCAATTTTGAGGAGTACCAAAGTTTTATTCGAAAAAGCCTTGAGCGTCGGCAGCTTGTTGAAAAAGAAATCAGCTCGAAGATAAAAGTCTCCGAACAGGATGTAGAGGCCTACTTCGCATCTAAAAAGGGTGGTGCTGTCGGCCAGACTTTCGCGTTTGATCTCGCCCATGTTCTTTTGCCTAGTGACAAAAAAGGGCTGGCTCAAGAGGTGGCTAAAAAAGCGAAAAGTGGAACTCCATTTGCAGAACTGGTCTCTCAGTATTCGATAGACCCTGACGGCAAAGGCAGCGGTGGCGCATTTGGAACTTTTCGATCTGGTGAAATGCTAGCCAGCGTAGAAACCTCGATCAAGAATTTAGAAGCCGGCGAAATCAGCAATGCCGTAGAAACACCTATGGGATTTCATATTTTTAAAGTGACCGAAAAGAAAATCACAAGCAGCGCTTCTCTGGAAAAAGAAAAGCCTCAGATTCAACAATTCCTTTTTGCCAAAGCCTTCAAAGAACAGCTTGAGTTCTGGCTGTCGCAAAAACGCAAAGACGCCATCGTGCAGATTAATAAATCATGATCCCAAAACGAATCGCCATAACTAGTGGTGACACCGATGGCATTGGCCCGGAAGTCACTGCGAAAGCTCTTTCTCAGATGCGCCCCCGCAGAGGCCTACAGCTTTGCCTATGGCGTTCTTCATTTTTCCCGAACAAATACTTGCGAATGATCGACCGGCGCTTTGTTCGTCACACTGTGACGAATTGGGATCAAGCTAGGCACCTGGCAGCCTCGGCCCCTAACGTTCTCATTGATATTGAAAGTCCTTTGCCACCTCCAAGATGGGTGGAAACCATGGGACGGGCGGGAGTTCGCGGCGAGATCGCAGGCTTGGTCACAGCGCCACTTTCCAAGGAAGGCATCTTCGCCAGTGGTATTCGAGATAAGGGTCATACCGAGATTCTCAAGCGGACGACAAAAACTCCCCATATCTTTATGACGTTTTTAGGTAAAAAATTTAACGTCGTGCTACTGACAGGTCATGTGTCCTTAAAAAAGGCCTATGCGCAAATCGAACAGCCCCTTCTAGAAACCTGCATTGCTAAGACCGTTGAGGCGACATCTTATTTGCCGCCAGCGCGAGCGCGTCGCCCGATCGCTTTGGTAGGCTGCAATCCTCACGCTGGTGAGAATGGTGTGATCGATAACAAGGAAAACTTGGTCTATAAACCTGCGATAGCAAAATTCAGAAAGAAGAAAGTCGAAATCGCTGGCCCGCTAGTTCCTGACGTCTGCTTTCGACAAAAATTTTGGTCCCAATACTCTTACTACATTGCCAGCACCCACGATCAGGGACTCATCCCTTTTAAGATGATCCATCACGACTTCGGTGGTGTGCAGCTTTCTTTGGGACTTCCATTTGTACGCACAAGTGTGGATCACGGAACAGCAAAAGACATTTTTAACAAAAACAGAGCTCGGGAAACTTCGATGGTGAATGCCTTAAACGTCGCCATAAAGTTGATCGAGTCAAAACCCATAAAGTGGTGAACTATGCATAAAGAACATATTTTTAGAGAATACGATATACGTGGCGTCTATAAGACGGATTTCGACACGGATTTTGCGCGAGCTCTCGGTAAGGCCTACGCATTTATGCTCCAGGAAGAATTACAAAAATCAGAACCTCTACTTCTCACTGTGGGTTACGACGCTAGACTCTCCAGTCCCGAAATTGTGGAAGCTCTTGTTTCTGGCTTTGTAGATTCAGGAGCTGACGTTAAGGAACTAGGGCTCGTAACGACTCCTATGTCCTACTTCTCAATGTTTCACCTCAATGCTGACGGTGGAATCATGGTCACCGGTTCTCATAATCCTCCCGAGTACAATGGCTTCAAAATCTCAAAAGGGAAGTCGACCATCTTTGGAGACGAAATCCAGAAATTGGCCAAAATTATCTCTAGTGGTAAAGAAAATACTGGCGAGGGCCGGCAAGAGACCATCGATATCCACACGCCGTATATCGCAAAGCATACTAAAGAGTTCGGTACCATGGAAGATATCCCCATGGTCCTTGATTGTGGTAACGGGGCCGCTGGAGCTGTCGTGCGAAAGCTCTATGAAGCTCTTGGCCTAAACCCTACCATTCTTTTTGAAGAGCCTGACGGTCGCTTTCCGAATCATCACCCCGACCCCACAGTCGAAGAAAACATGGACGCGTTAAAAGCTAAAGTCAAAGAGACGGGGGCTAAAATCGGTATCGGTTTTGATGGTGATGCCGATCGTATTGGAGTCGTTGACCAAAACGGACGTTTTCTTTTGGGTGATGAAATTATGATGATCCTTGCTCGTGATATTCTAGAAAAAAATCCAGGAGCAAAGATAATTGGCGATGTGAAATGTTCCGACCATCTCTACACAGATATTAAGGACCGTGGCGGCGAACCTATTATGTGGAAAACCGGACACAGCCTCATCAAAAACAAGATCAAAGAGGAAAAAGCGCCTTTCGGTGGCGAACTCAGTGGGCACATCTTTTTTTCAGATCGAAATTTCGGTTTTGATGACGCGCCCTACGCTGGACTCAGGCTGATCGAAATTTTGGCAGAAAAAAAACAGTCTATCGATGAGCTCTTGGCAGGTGTCCCTAAAAGTTTTAGCACTCCTGAGATTCGTCTTGAAACCTCAGAAGAAAATAAGGTCGCTTTGGTCAAAACACTTCAAAAGCATTTTGCGAAACCCAGTGAGGACTACAAGGTCAATACAATAGATGGCGTTCGTGTAAGCTTCAGCGATGGCTGGGCTCTGGTAAGAGCCAGCAATACTCAACCGGCGATCACGATTCGGTTTGAAAGCCATTCTCAGCAGGGGCTTCAGCGTATTGAGACCCTTATGATGGAATTGATAAACCCACTACTATGAGTATCATGGACGAAATCGTCGTTCGAGGGGCGAGAGAGCACAACTTAAAAGATGTGAATGTGACTATCCACAAAAACGCTTTAACTGTAATTACTGGGTTGAGCGGTAGTGGCAAGTCCTCATTGGCGTTTGATACCATCTACGCCGAGGGACAACGCCGATTTATTGATAGCCTCTCAACCTATGCTCGCAACTTTCTTTTCAAATTGAATAAGCCTGACGTGGATTACATCACAGGTCTTTGCCCGTCTATTGCTATCGATCAAAAAACTGTAGGACACAGTCCTCGCTCTACAGTTGGCACGATCACCGAAATTTACGATTACCTCAGGCTTCTGTTTTCAAAAGTGGGGACTCCGAAATGTCCTGAACATGACATTCCCGTAGCCGGTCAAAATCAAGCTCAGATTGTGTCCGATATCCTGGAAAGTTTTATGGGACAGAAGCTGATCATCCTTGCGGCTGTAGCCACTGAAAAAAAAGGTGAGTTCAAAAAAGAGATCGATGGCTGGATTCAAGCTGGTTACGTTTCGGCAAAGGTCGATGGCCATTGGGTGAATCTGGATAGTGTTCCGCCTCTTAAGAAGACTCATCGTCATAATATTGAATTGATCGTCGACAAGATAATACTGAAAGATGATGACCGCTCAAAAAATCGTTTAGCTGAAGCCATCCAATCTGCTGTAGAGATTGGTAGCGGTTTTGTCACATTAGAATCTAAAGGCGGGGATCGAAGAAACTTTTCAACGAGTCTGGCCTGTCCCGAGTGTGGATATAGTTTTCCAGAATTAGACCCGCTCTCTTTTAGCTTCAATAACCCCAAGGGGGCCTGCGAAGATTGCTCAGGTCTGGGCACTCAGGATATCGAAGAGGTTGAGGTTTCAGAATACAGTCCGGGATCAAAATCAGGCACGCGCAACTATGTGGATTGGAAATTGAATTCTGAAAATCCAGATATGGATTGGTCGAACACTACAGTCTGCTCCTCCTGCAAAGGCTCTGGCCTCAAGCCTATGGCTCTGAATGTTTACTTCGAAGGTTACAACATCCTTGAGATGGGAAACCTATCTCTCGAAAAGCTTCACGAGTTTATGTCTTCTGTCGGTGATGAAAACAGTTCTGAAGTTTTGAAACAGATTCAACCGGAACTGCTCTCTCGCTTGAGCTATCTTTTAAAGGTTGGAGCCGGTTACCTCTCCCTATCAAGACGGTCAAAAACTCTATCCGGGGGTGAAGCTCAACGGATTCGCTTAGCCTCTCAGGTCGGTACACCTCTTATTGGGGTTCTCTATGTTTTGGATGAGCCGAGTATTGGTTTGCATCCACGAGACCATGACAACGTTCTCTCTATTCTTAAAGAAATTCGCGACCGGGGAAACACTGTTATCGTGGTGGAACACGATGAGCGGACTATAGAAAGCGCTGACTACATTGTAGATATTGGGCCTCTGGCTGGGCGCAATGGTGGCGAAATCATTTTTTCTGGACCAACTAAGGATCTTATTCATTCTGAGGGTTTAACAGCAGATTATTTGGCTCAGAGACGGTCGGTACCTTTGCCGGAGAAGCGACGGGAATCCAACGGGATGGAGCTCGTGGTTGAAGGAGCTCAGGGCAATAATCTTCAAAATGTTACGGCTCGATTCCCTCTTGGGACCTTGATCGGTGTCAGTGGTGTATCTGGGAGTGGCAAAAGTACTCTCATTATCGACACACTTTACAAATCTTTAGCGAATCATTTTTTAAAGCGTTCGTTTGTGGAGTCTCCCCACAAAAAAATTACCGGGGTTGAAAACATACATACTATCATACAGATCGACCAAAAGCCGATTGGGAGAACTCCCAGGTCGTGTCCAGCAACTTATGTGGGCGTCTTTCCGCTTATAAGGACACTCTTCTCTCAAGTCCCAGAGTCTAAGATTCGAGGCTACGACATCGGCCGCTTTAGCTTTAACGTAAAAGGGGGTCGCTGCGAAGTCTGCCAGGGCGCTGGACTGGTCCGTGTGCGCATGCAGTTCCTTTCTGACGTTTACGTTCAGTGCGATTCCTGCAACGGAAAACGCTACAATCCCGAAACTCTTTTGATCAAATACAAAGGTAAAACGATAAGCGATATCCTAAGTATGGATGTTGAAGAGGCCCATCAATTCTTTGAAAATCATAAAAGTATTCAAAGAAAGCTTACAACTTTAATGAAGGTCGGGCTCAACTACATCACGTTGGGGCAAAGTTCTACCACATTGTCGGGCGGCGAAGCTCAACGTATTAAATTGAGCAGAGAACTGTCTAAAAAAGCTAAGGGCCATACCCTCTACATATTAGACGAACCCACCACTGGGCTCCATGTCCATGATGTCTCTAAGCTCGTAGAACTCCTGAATGAACTTGTTGATCGAGAAAATACAGTGGTTGTCGTCGAACACAATTTGGATGTGATTAAGTCTTGCGATGTTCTGATTGACCTTGGACCAGAGGGCGGCGACAAAGGCGGCGAAATCGTTTTCACCGGAACCCCTGAGGAACTTGTCCTAAAACCTGAAATTCTCACCAGTAAGTATCTGAAACCTTTGATCAAATAGAGTTCTCCTTCATTCTGTCCACAGTTTTACACCTTTCTTTTTTGAGAATTTTGTGTTGAAAATAGCTATGGAAACTCTGTTTTTAAAGCACTTAGAAAATAAACTAAACTACGTCGCTCATCTTCTTGAATCTGCCAAAGTTGATAGTCTCATTATCGACGCTGGATCACCGCTCTACTATTTTCAAGATGACCAAACTATGCCCTTTAAACCCAACCCTAACTTTGCACTTTTTTGCCCTGACAGGGGTGCTGAACATTTGCTGCAGATTGAAAAGGGTCAGACTCCTAAATTATCTTATTATTCGCCATCTGATTTCTGGCACGAAACCAGCCAACTGGGTTCTCCCTTCTGGCTGAAAGGCTTCGAAGTTGCGGTATGCAGTGACAAGGATATGCTATGGAAGAGCCTCAACGTCCAGAGCGGCTCTCACCTCTATTTAGGCGCGAATACTGATAGAATCGACGGGAAGAATATTCGGCTTCCAAGTCGCGAATTTGTTTCGGCCTTTCACTGGGGACGTATTCAAAAAACAGAATACGAGATCCACTGTATTCGGGAGGCGAATCAAATTGCTTCCAAGGGACATGAAGCCGCCAAAATGGCTTTTATGAATGGTGCCAGTGAGCGACAAATCAACTTCAAATATATGGAAGCTACCGGTCAGTTCCAAAACGAGCTCCCCTACGCTAACATTACTGCAATCAATGAAAAGGCGGCGGTACTTCATTACCATGGCGCTAGAGATGTTACAGACGGCAAAGTTTTTCTGATTGATGCCGGCGCGACCTATATGGGCTACTGCGCTGATATTACCCGCACCTACTGTACGGACAAAGCCGACCCTGTCTTTAGAAACCTATTGGCTGGAGTGGACAAAATTCAAAAAAATGTTTCCGTGCAAATTTTACCAGGTTTCAATTATCCAGATCTTCACGGCCAAGCGAGCCGTAATATCGCAAAGCTTTTGATCGACTGTGAAATTTTAAAAGGTCTTTCTGAGGAAGATGCGGAAGATCTTGACCTTGTCAGCGCTTTCTTCCCCCACGGTCTGGGTCATGCTTTAGGGATTCAGGTTCATGATGTTGGTGGGAAGCAGATTGATGCTGTGGGCTCACTTATTGATCCCAATGAAAAGTATCCTCACTTGAGAACGCTGAGACAACTTCAAGAAAACGATGTCGTTACAGTTGAACCTGGAATTTACTTTATTCCAATGTTGTTAGATCCTATTAAAAAAGACTCTGAGGTGAGCCAATATGTGAATTGGACCCTTGTGGAAAGTCTGCTAGATCATGGCGGCATTCGTATTGAAGATAACATCGTAGCTCGATCTACAGGTTCACAGAATTTAACGCGAGAGTTTTTACCGAATTAACAAAAACATGAACTTTTAGGCGGCTTTGTTTTTTTCGTCCTCTTTTAGCTCTCTGAGGTAAGTCACGAATTCCCAATTCACTCTGTTATGAATATAAAACTGAAAGAAGCTCTTTTTGTCTTCCACAGGAATATGAAAGTTTTGATATTTTTCATTTTTCATAAACCGTTTAATTTGATCAAGACAAATAGACCCGCCCTTTTTTAAGACGCAGACATAGCGGTTGTTTCTTTCGAGAAAGATGTATCCATTAAAATTTACGTTTGTACCTGGCGGGATATGCTGAAGGTTGACCATAATTCGAGTACGATCATCAGCCATTTTGTAAGGTGGGATGACTTTTTTTCTTGGTAAGAAAGAAAGACAGTATTGTTTGCCCGATGGCATCTCACCATGAATCGCAAATTCACACACTTTGGAAGACCACTGTGAAAATGGCACACTATCAACTTGAAAGGTTACGATATCGGCAAGGTCTCCCGTTAAGCCTTGAGTCTCTAACTCAATCTGAATATTTGATTTCAGTTCTAAAAGAACAGAAGGCTCTTCGACGGCATCGAAGCTGTTTGCTAAAAGCAAGTAGCCCTTAAAATCTTTCTGATCGACAGCGATCACCATGAGGTTCGTTGACTCAAAATCAGGGGATTCTTCCAAAGGTGTTCCGTTTAGTGTTTCCCGGAGCCCTCGGCGGCAAGCGTCTTCGAAGGTCTTTAGCTTTGCGTCAGTTCCTTGCGTGTTCGTACTCAGATCGCTCGCGTTCTTTTGCTCTTTTTTCTCGTCGATATTCTTCGTATTTTTCTTTGTCTCTTTTTTACCTTTTTCCAAACTCAATTTTGCAGCATTTTCTGAGGTCGGCTTCCCAGTTTGTGATCTAGCCGAAGCTGAAGATCCAGTAGTCTGTGCTCCTTGCTCAGAACTCGATGAGACCGCTGGATTCTGTGTATCGATTGGGCTTAAAGACCTCTCAGAATCCTTAGTGTTCGATGCGGCGGAAGTTTTCGGAGAATCGACGTTATCAGCTGATGTGGAGGGTGCTTTTGCACTCCTAGGATTTCCTAGGCGGCGGTCCAATTCAGAGGGTTCTTCTCCTGAACGACTCTTGAGAGCAGTAGCCGTCGTCTGTCTGCTCTGAGAAGTGTCTTGCTTGTCGTCCTGGTAACTAGAACCTTGAGTACTTTGGGAATTGCTTAAGTCAGCTGGAGCAACCTTACTTCTGTTGTCGTCTTGATGACCAAAGGAAAAATTAAATTTGTTTTCTGACGGCTCGCTAGTGCCAGCACTTTGCTTGGAGGTTTTCGTCTTTGTAGAGCGACCTTTATCATTGAAGAAACCAGAATTCCTATCTTCGGATGCCTTTCTAGGGGAGTACTCTTTGTTCCCTTCTCGTCCTTTATTCAAGTCTTTGAGAATCGCTTCAATTTTCTCTGCCCTAACATGAGTGTGACCAGAGCCATCTTGAGAAAGAGGATCTCCCTGTTTCAAGTTTTTGGATTTTGTAGGCGTCTTCGACCTCTCCATGGCGTCTTTGATCGCTAAAAGTTTTTTATTATTTTCTTCCTTATTGTAGCTAAGTATTTTGACCCAAAGATTATGAGCATTCATTTTTCCACTAATTTTCAAATCCGCTTTGGACCGATTGACTAAACGGGAGAATTCGGGCTGCGCTGATTCCGTACTTGCAATAACGGGTTTCCCAGTAGCGGAACGAAACACTGTTGGAAAATTTTCGACCCGTGGATGATGATACTCCATAGAAACCACTAAGAAGTCTGGACTCTCTGCGAGAGTTGCTGAAAGAAATTCTTTAATTTCCAAGAAGTACTCGGCCTGAACTGGACGTGAGCGATTCAACTTGTCGCAAATCTTTCCGGCAGATCTTTCATCCGCGGCTAAAATAAAAACTTTTTGATGCTTATCCATTCCAAGACTTATCGGACGATGCCATCAAAATCGTAAAGCCTTCGACATCAATTGGACGAGACTTTGGTCTATTTTAAAAACGCAGGTCGGGAGGGTTTTCAGAAAATCTCAAAAAAAAGGAAGCGCCATAAGGAGCTTCCTTTTTGTCTTGGTTTCAATTCTTAAAACTTAAGAACTACCCTAGACCAAGTGCTTTAGTGATCGTCGTTCCCAGACCATTGGTCACCAAGAAACAAAAAATTACCAAAGACTCCATAAGAGCCAAAGAAAGTAAAAGAGGAACGAACATCTTGTTAGCAGATGCAGGGTTTCTCGCGATACCGTCTAGAGCCGCACTAGCAGCTCGGCCTTGACCAGAAGCGGCACCAGCAGCAGCGATTCCGATTCCAATGGCAGCACCGAAACCGATGTAACCTAGGAAGCTAGAATCCGCAGTTGCAACGGAGGCGCCGTCTTGTGCGAAGAGAGGGTGTGAAATAAGGAACAAGACTACGCTTGTAGCGATTTGTTTAAAACGGTTCATTGATTACTCCTTTAAAACCTTAATGATCTTCATGAGATTGAGCCATCATGACATATGCCATGGATAGCAGTGTAAATACGAAAGCTTGAATAAAACATACCATCAAACCCAAGCCATAAAATATTACTGGGACAAAGTAAACCCAGGGGGATGGTAAAACATCCAAAAATACGCCGACCACCGCGTGGTCTCCGGTCATGTTACCGGCTAAGCGTAAGCCGAGACTTACGGGGCGTACCATATGAGAAAGTAATTCTAGTGGAAAAAGTAGAAGCATCAAGGGAACCCATTTCAACTGAAACGGAAGGTGCCCTACATAATCTCCGATATATTCGTGCTTTTTGGAAATGATCCCAATAAGATTGTAAAATATAAAAATGAAAGCTCCGAGAGCCAACGTTGTATTGAAATTGTCAGTCGCTGGAGTCATTCCAGGGAGAAGGCCTGTCAGATTGTTGATAAGAATGAAGAAAAAAATAGATGCAAAGAGAGGTACAAACTTGAGACCAGCGCTACCCATTACCATTTCGGCTGTATTCGCTATAAATTCTGTCACAGCTTCGAAGATCCCTTTAACGGAACATCTTCCTGCGGGTACGATTGCAGATTCTCCTGAACCCAAGGCAACCCTTCCTATCACGCTAAGAACCATAAGCGCAGCGGTCACACAAAGGGCAGTGGCGACATGTGTATTTGAGTGATCGACTCCGTTGACTAAATGAGTCCAGTTAAAATGTACAGCCACTCTATCTACCTATTCTCTGTTCGCTATGAAGTGCCAGGCTAGGGTTGATGGGACCCAAGCTAATGTCCCTAGGGAAAATCCCACGGTTTCGACTTCAAAATTCTTCAATATCAGAAGCAATATATATATTAAAATTGGCCATTTGAATACAATGACAACAACCAGCAAGGCAATGTTTTTTTTCAAAAACATCACTCGTAAAACAAGAGCCACGCTGATCATGCTGACCAAGACTAAACCCGCTGCCAGTGCGAAAGAGAGAGCCGCCCCTCGCCCTATAATGCACAGCATTAGGCCGCTGCCAACAGCCATTCCCACAGCCTGGATGAGGAGAAGACTAAGACTCGTCTTTAGTAAGTTTTGAGAAGAGGATGGAGACATGAATGAGCCATATTATAAAGGCCCCACCAATGAAGCCTGCAGTGGTTAGGTTATTATCCAGATTCATCGATTCTGCAACCGTGTTTGCTAGCCAGTTACTAGCAATGATGAGTATAGCCAGCTCCGAGGTAAAGCCCATGGTAAGGGCCATGAGTTTGCGGTTCTCCACTACTTTACGAATCCTCTAGCGCCCGGCATATAGCTCATCTTGCTCTGGAGATGAGCGATCTTGGCTTCGATAAACGAAGGCGTATGAAAATCGTCTTTGAGGGTGACCAAGGACTCCAACGCCTTTTTGTAGTGCCCCTCTTCTTCGTAACTCATAGCCAGGTTCAGCAGAACGTGGTTCTCCCTTGCCTGTTCAGGGTAGGTTTTCAGAACCTTGTTGTAGGCTTTGGCGGCATTTTTGAAATTTTTGTCTGAAAACAAGATATTGGCTTTAAGAAGCATCAGTTCAAACCGCGTCTGGGCGTCTACGGATTTTCCCAGAAGAGCATCGGCTTCATAGAGAGACTGTGGAAGCTGGTTGAGATTAAAATAACTCTTAACGACCATCAAATGATTCGCCATCACTTCGTGCCCCAAAGTCATCAATTGCGAATAGTGTCGGATCGCATCTTGGTAGTTCCGAAGATTAAAATAGGTATTATCCGCCATTTTCTGTTTGGCTTCGATTCGAGATTTTTGATTCAAACTGTGGATGGATAGGTAGCGAAGAGGCTTGTTGAGGCCTTCAAACTCATTGTTCTTAGAAAAGATGTCGACCAACCTGCGCGCGGCCTTGTCTCTCAACGGCGAGTTTTCAGATCGTCGCAGGATACCCTCGAGGAGCTCTTTGGCCTCAGTGTCATTCTCCCTCTCTATGGCAGAGAGGGCTTTGTTGTAATCCTTCTGGTCGGGCTTTTCAATACAGCCTGTAAGGCTAGTGAGAGTCCACAGGAGCAGGAACGTCGCCGTCTTCGTCATCATTGATGATCGCAGCACTGGTAACATACTCATCTCCTTTTAATGATATGAGGCGCACCCCTTGGGTGTTCCGACTCATTTTAGAGATTCCGCCACATGACATTCGGATGGTCTGCCCTTGATCCGTCGCGATCACAACATCATCGGTATCAAGCACTGTTTTCGCAGTGACAACTTTACCGAGCTTGTCTGTGCCCTTTTGACAGATAATTCCAACTCCGCCTCGACTTTGAATACGGAAGTCCGCTGCCGGTACGCGTTTTCCGTAACCGCCCACGGTCGCGACCATGAGATCAACGTTGGCATCTTTGGGTATCACTTCCATACCCACAACGCCGTCGTCTTTGCCCAGCGATATCGCTTTTACACCGCGAGCCGTTCGGCCCATGGGACGTACATCAGATTCACTAAAGTGAATGGACATTCCGTTTTCAGTCACAGCAAGGAAACTGCATTTTCCATCACTGATTTTCGCTTCAAGAAGTTCATCTTCGAGATCAATGGAAACCGCGATGATTCCCGACGGTCTTGGTCTAGAGAACGCACTTAATGGCGTTTTTTTGATGATTCCTTTTTTAGTGACCATTGCGATGTATTTGTCTTCATCAAATTTTTCAACTGGCAGCACAGCCTGAACTTTTTCTTTGTTAATATCAATGACATTGATGATCGCTTTACCTTTTGAGGTTCTTGATCCCTGTGGCAAACGATAAACTTTTGTCCAATAGACTTTACCCTTGTCGGTAAAGACCAAAAGGTTGGTTTTGGTCGTTGCGACGAAAATGTCCGTTACGAAATCTTCCTCTTTGGTGCCAGCCCCTTTAAGTCCCTTACCACCACGCTTTTGCAGCTTGTACTGATCGATCGGGATGCGCTTGATGTAGCCAGTGTTCGTAATAGAAACGACCATCGTCTCCTCAGAGATCAGATCTTCGTCATCCATCTCTTCATCGTCCAAAGAAAGTTTTGTGCGACGAGGGTTGCCGTACTTTTCTTTGATCTCTGTGAGCTCATCTTTGATAATTCCGAAAACTTTTTGAACATCGCCAAGCACATCACGAAGCCAAGCAATTTTGACTTTCAGATCCGCGAGCTCATCGATAATTTTTTGTTTCTCGAGATTTGTTAAGCGAGACAGCTTCATGTCTAGAATGGCTTGAGCTTGTCGCTCTGTAAACTCAAACTTCTCCATCAACGAAACCCGAGCGGCAGCCGTTTCTTTTGAAGCGCGGATTGTGGCGACGATCTCATCGATCTGGTCGAGGGCCTTTTGTATACCTTCAAGAATGTGAGCCCGTGATTCCGCTTTTCGCAGATCATAGAGGCAGCGCTTGGTCACAATATCACGACGGTGAACAATAAAAGCGTCGAGCGCCGCTTTCAAATCAAACATTCTCGGCTGATTTCTAGCATCGAGAGCCAACATTCGAATTCCAAAGCTCACCTGCATCTGCGTGTACTTGAACAGGCGATTAAGAATAACGCTAGCGTTCGCGTTTCTTTTGAGAATAATTACGACCTGCATACCTTCGCGTGAGGATTCATCACGGATGTCGGAGATGCCTTCGATTTTTTTGTCTCTAACAAGGTCGGCCATACTTTCGATTAAGCGGGCTTTGTTCACTTGATAGGGAAGTTCGGTGACGTGAATCTCTTCTCGATCGTTTTTCTTTTGGATAATTTCGGCGACGGCTTTGATCGTACAGATACCGTGACCTTTTTTGTAAGCGCTCACTACGCCATTACGACGGGTTAAAACACCTGCCGTCGGAAAGTCAGGTCCTGGAATAATTTTAAGTAAGTCATCGATTGTAGTGTCTGGATTGTCCATCACTGCAAGACAACCATCAATAACTTCACCGAGGTTGTGCGGAGGGATGTTCGTCGCCATCCCAACAGCAATCCCTGAGGAGCCATTCACTAGGAGGTTCGGGAACTTTGCTGGCAGAACACTCGGGATCATCAAAGAGTCGTCGTAGTTCGGTACAAACGGAACCGTATCTTTTTCGATGTCTTCGAGGATCGCTTCTGCCAAACGAGTCATACGCACTTCCGTATAACGTTGGGCGGCTGGGCTGTCTCCATCGATAGAACCAAAGTTTCCTTGTCCATCGATCAGAGGTTCACGAAGCGAAAATGGCTGAGCCATTCTCACCATCGTGTCATACACAGCTGTATCTCCATGAGGGTGATACTTACCAATCACATCACCGACGACACGAGCCGATTTTTTGTAAGGCTTATCGTGAGTGTTCTTCAAATCATGCATGGCAAAAAGAACCCGACGGTGAACTGGCTTTAGGCCGTCCCGGATATCCGGAAGAGCTCGGCCGACAATTACACTCATCGAGTATTGCATATAGGCTTCGCGCATCTCATCGTTGATGTCGATCTGGGTCACATTGGGGTTTGTATTTGTATTTTCTTCGCTCATTTTACCACTTCCCTAGACATCAAGTTCTTTGACGAACAACGCATTTTCAGAAATAAACTTTTTTCGAGGCTCCACATGCTCGCCCATGAGAACACTAAAGATCTCATCGGCTGCAACGGCATCCTCAATTTTCACCTGTAAAAGATGTCGGTTTTCTGGATTCAGTGTCGTCTCCCACAACTGCTCCGGATTCATCTCTCCAAGTCCTTTGAATCTCTGAATACTTCTGCCCTTCCGGCTTTCCGACATTAACCACTCGTAAGCCTCGCTGAAAGAAGAA
>JAULKR010162901.1:0-21490 GCA_032356305.1 Prasiola linearis
TGTACTCGTTCGTTGATTTCTGAAATTAGAATAATCACTCTATTGGGTAAAAACAAACTTTTTTTTGCAGTTTCAGAAAAATAATTAAATGTCAATACGTAAAACCATCAAATTCCAGTGACTTTAGGATGATTTTATATAAAAATGATATAAAACCAATATTGTATACAATATAAATACACTAAAAACCTAACACAGAAGATATATAAGCAACATTTTATACAATATACACAAGGGGTTATTTTACTTAGTTCTTTTTGAGAATGTTCATTATACAACACTTGAAATTTAGCAATTACGGCCAAAAAAGAATAAAATATAGCCAAATACCATATTTTAGGATATTGATTTTAGAATCATCTCCTAAATTAATGGCACTGGTGCGGGTACTATTTTCTTGTAAAGACAAACCTTATAGTGATTTAGAGCCTCACGAAGCACTGTATTCTGAAAATGGATATGTTGGCGCCGCAACATGTGTAGAGTGCCACAAGCAAGAATATGATAAATGGGAGGGGTCTCACCATGACTTATTCATTTTCTGCCGATATCACATTCGCTCTTGCATCACAGCTCGTGGCGAACATCGAGATCTATCGCATTACAGCTTGTCTTGTTTTCGATTTATATGTTATCGATTTACTTATTTTCATAATGTTTTAAAGTCTGTGGTGTTTATATTTACAGCACAGCCGCACACCATAAAAATGCGGGCCATGACTGCCCCCTAGTGGTTTCTGACAGCACGCTGAGAGCTGAGGCACCTCGACTGCTGTTTCTCATGCGCTACTGGCTGCCCTGTGTGCTTCAGTTGACGGGTGCGCAATATGACTTGAACACTGTGCATCTTGCCAGAATCAATCTGACGCTTCCGTCGAAACGATTCTTGTGACATCCCTCCAAATATAGCAGTGCATAACAATGTGAATTTGCCGATGTGAACTAATTGAACAAAGCTCTGTTTGTGTAATTGCAGTATCAGGGTCAGAGCTGGATTTCTCGATGACTGGAAGTACCTTTCAGCTCCATAATGTACAAAGAGCGAATCGAGTGGTTATGAAATTACATACAGAATCGAACGGGGCATATGCCGTTTCTGAATTGAAGGATATATCCAGTGCCAATTTGACATCAGACTTGGCATAGCATGCCAGATTCAAAGGGCTCGACATCAATGACGCGAGCTTCGTGCCACACTGGTTGGCATTTGCAAACAGATCAGATGACCAAAGCAAATTTAAAAGGAGCATAACTACAATAACAATTACAGCCATCTCTGACGTTTTCCAACTGCAAAAGAGTCAAACAATTTTTTTTGCCGCAATTCCATGTCAAGTTGCTGAACTATTGTTATGTTCAAAAATGCTCCAAAAAGTTACGAGTGGCGACACACTTGAAATTTGACAAAAAGGCGAAAAAGGGACAGTGCCCAATCACAGTTTAACTGCACAAGGAATTACTGAGCAAGCAAGCGAACGTAGATGATGGAATGGCAGTTTGTGCTTGAGAAGCATCGCGCAAATACGATTCGGCGTGTATTTTTTTTAAACACCGTTTCTTACATCGGTTTGCTAGCAGAAAACATGATGAATCGCAGCTGCCGGCTGCACTGGAAGTTCTCAAGCCCCATGGTTCGGCACAGCTCCCTCAGTTCGCCTTCGTCCCACCATCGATAATTTCGACCGGTCCCGGCGGATGTTGGATCAAGCTGCGACCCCCGAAAAAATTGAAAAACATCATCTTCACAGAGGAGCCCTAACGATCGATCTGTAGGCACATGCATAAAATATGTAGCACGATGGTTTATGAGGGGTCACGCTTACTCCTTTAGATGTGTGGATGTCAAATTTGCAGACAAATGTTACGAGAGGTATCTTAATGTAGCCCACAAGTTGCCTTCGTGAGTGCATCAAGAGGCACTGATACCCCTTAAATGTGATACAGATCTTGGATGGGTATTTGGAAATAAGCATCCTTTGCTGATACTCATCAGAAGTACTGTGTTAACTCTACTCGACATGATCGGTCAGATGAAGCACACCTTACATTTTGTCACATCTAGAGCCGTATGATGATATCAAAGTATGAAGATATTTTAAGATTTGAATCTTTGCAGGCTATTGCACATCCTTGCAGATTCGAATATGGAGTGCTGGCAACGAATGGATCGACTTTGCACAAGAGCATATAATGATGGCATAAAAATAATGGCATACAAATAATGGCATACAAATAATGGCAAACATCACCCTACACCAGTTAATGAAACGCATGGCAAATAAAAGGAAGTCAGCTTAGGAGCATACCCGATTTAGAAGACCGACATTGTCGTCACCAAGAAACTCACCTGCCACCACAGTAACAGCAGCTCTGTAAAAGGGCACCGTACGGCTCACAGTGGGCATCAGATGCTAAATTACACTTGAGGGCTCGGTGCATTGAAGTGCCTGTAACAAATGCACTTGTCCAACAGCGAAACCACAGCAGAATCACTTTCAGATCGCTCTTCTCCTATCTGACACCTCTTCATACCGTTTCTGAAAAGAAAAGTGAACAATATTGTACGGTCCGAATATCACCTAATGGAGCAGCAGCCTTGAGAAACGTTGAGGCAACAAACACTCCGCCAGGCTTCAGAACACGACTAATCTCGGCCATCTGCAAGCATGTCTCATTACAAATGAGCAACCGTATTCGGCAAAATTTCCACCTTTTTGCCAATGCTCAGTAGCGACTAGTAGCATCAAGCATCATCTCATGGAGTGTGACACGTGGCGAGGACCGAAAGAGGGAGCCCAACCGCTGCAGTCGGATTGGGCCAGCAATGGATTGCTGCTCCAGCATGGACAGCTGCCAATGATCCAGTTGGGAAAGGGAGTCTCCCGACGTCAGCTCTCAGAATCAGCACCGAACTGTTAAGCCCACAGCATACAATAACTTAGGTATCCAACAACAAGGAAGAAACAAAACTTCCTAGAAATGAAGATGCCTTTTAGAATTGAAACTTTCATGTTTCGTACTTCAAATCGCTTTTCCTGATTCAATTTACTATACATGGTGATACTCCTGCTTCCAAGACAATGCACTACTGGAAAAGAATGCTCGCAGTACCAGCGGGCTGTTGCTGATGAATGTCAAAAACGGATTGACCGGATTGTCAGGTTCCACAACGCACCCGTCTTCAATGGCACCACTGGGAGCAAATGTCTCCTGTACTTGTTTGAGCATCGACTCGCTGTAGTCAGCAGCAATCACTCCAGAGAATCGACCACTTGCTGCGAAGCGGCGGCTGAAAAGTCCCGAACCACACGACATGTCTAACAATATTTCGCCATATGCCGGCTGCAGCAAATTCATGGACATGTCAAATTCTCGCTGCTCGCCTGTTGCAGAGGAATAAATGTTTTAGAAGTAATTGAGTTGCAGAGTAAAGCAAGACAGTAGTGTTAAAAAGTTTGTCCGAGGCAGCCTCTTTGAGCAGAGAGTTGAGAACTGTCACAACATACTGCAGTTGCTCGCTGCGACAGTGTACAGAAAAGAATATCAGCACAGCACAACAGAGCTCACCTGGGAAACCTGCCCAAGCAAATCCTTGCCTCCAGCCACGCTCATATACATATGAAACTAAAGGATTTCTGCGAGGTTAGTCATAATGTCAGCAAGCGACAATCATACGCAAGGTGGTCTGCACATTGCATAATGAATGCAGCGGCACTTTAGCGTGGCATACCTGAAAATCTGAACCCCGCCCCATAGAGATTCCTTGTATTTGCCAATGCTGACACCGCTAGAGAGTGTGAGATCTGCAAAGCCATTTGTCCGGTCCGTATCAAAAGTTCGCTGGCAACGTGGACAATGTAAAGGCGCATCGGAGGATCTGCAATCCGAATTTAAGGCGATCATGTACGGCAAAGTTTCGCGGCGCTTCGACAATTTGCAGCACATTCCCTGTTCACACATTGCTTGCGAGAATGCAAATAAAACCATAGCACCCTTTCAGGCGGCACAACCTGCTGATTGTAAACGGAGTCTCCAGGCATATCGGACAGGCGAGGCCAAACTCGGGCATAGCGACGACAGGCATCGGAGCAGGCAAAGTAGCGGGTTCCTGAAACGAGCTTGCAGCCTTCGTACAATCCATTGACAGCCGTGCCCTAGAAATATTTTTAGGATGCAAAAATGATTTCCTGTGAAGGAATGACGTTCGAAATGCTTCAGTTGAGACGAAGGTCGGTCGCAACAGGCCCGAACATTTATACGTGGCCATGGTATACTGCACGGATGGCCTGGAATGAAGTAAAAAAGCACTACCACAACCGCACAAATGTGCTTAAATCTACCGAAAGACTTTGCGATAGTGACGTCGCGCGATGCATCCTACTGTATGCGTTCTGCTGACAGGCTGTCCGTAACAGCTGTACTTCAAACTCAGACTGACAACACGAGCATGTGACTGTGATTTTAAGCTGATTGCGTGAGTCGTACCTCATGCAAACTCCCCTAAGGTCGCTTCAGCGAGTGGTTGAGCCGCAAATAACTGAGTCCGATCGACATATTCTCAATTCCTATTGTGATTGCAGTTGCTCACTTTGAAGACATAATGCAGGTTGCAATGCAGGCTCGTGCCCGACCAGCTCTGTGTTCACCATCTAGTAGCCCGACACGTGCTCTCGTTCATCAATATGGAAATCGCAATGGCAGACGGAAAAGCAATCGCTCTTTCCAGGCCTTTGTGCAGCCAAAGCACGTGGTTGCAACAGCAGGTCCGTTCTGCCTATCAAGTAATATCGTCGAGGTTGTACATATTCACATATGCAGAATGGAATGCTGATACAGCTTGCATAATCTACCAGGTCCGGGAGGGGCAGATGCTAGCAGTCTTTCCCAAGCACAGCCGGGTCTTCAGGAGGAGCTGCGCAAGGCCTTGGATGACTTCATCTCGCAGAATAAGATTGTGCTATTCATGAAGGGAACCCAGCAGGCAAATGCAGATATGAGAAATCATGTCTTTAAGGACTTGGAATGGAGTGTCATATGCAAGTCCAGATTTATTGCAGATGGCCTTAATTTTCATATCATCTCGGGTGCACATTTTGACATTGGAGGTCTGTGATTGCAGTTCCCTCAGTGCGGCTTCTCAAACACCTGCGTTCAGGCAAGTCAACAATGCTTTTAACAACAATATTTACAACAAGATAATCACTGCAATTATAATCGCTTTCAGCGTCTGATAAAGCTGCCGATGTGTCGTAAGCAGATTTTCCATGCACTGGAAGTGCCTTCGGGCCAGTTCACATGCGTGAACATACTAGAAGATGAGGCTTTGAGAGCTGGTCTGAAAGAATACTCGATGGTAAAGTCACGTCTTATCGTTCATCCGCTGTCCATTGATCTGCTTGATAGCTTCCTGTCTTACAGCCACTGTTCGTGCCAACTGCTGCCGCTTGTTGTTTGGTGTCACGTGTGCTGTACTATCCTGCAGTGGCCAACATTCCCACAAATTTACATCGATGGCGAATTCTTTGGGGGCTGTGATGTCATGATAGGTAATTTATGAAATGATGTGACCATAAGTCTTGCCTGTGCCTGTAATCATGCTCGTGCTGTCGCACAATATCTTGCTCCGTATGTGGCACACATTGACTGAAGCGCCCACACACTTTGTTGTTCATCGCAGAGTCTTATCAGAGCGGAGAACTGCAAGAAACAGTTGAAAGAGTTCTTGCTTCATAATGGCCTCCCGTCTCCATGACATGACTCAAGGCAAACAGCACATACCATTTCCCTTTCGCACAGTTGGTTTCTCGTCCGTTTATTTTCTAGGCCGATAATCATTTTGTATTGTAGCAGTATACATCAGCAATGTCAAACAGTTGCTGACACTTGAAGTCAACTTGACAAGATTTCAGCTAGAAATTGACTATCATGTGTCAACATGGGGTAAATTTTGACTTTACTAAGTAGGACTTTAAGGGAGCCATCAACCTCGGCTCCTAAGTTGAAGACTAAATCCAATCATGGCAACACTTGGAAAGTGTAGGCGGTAACCTGGGTCTCAAGCCATTGGAATAAATACATTTATTCGCAAGAGGATCATGAGAATAAGGCATTTAGCATTGATGATAATGGGTGGCAGCCATAAATAACGTCTAAATTCCACGGTATGTTGATATCTTACCACTATTACATATCCAAATTGCTCATACAAGAGAAAGATAACAGAAGAGTCGCGCACACTGAAGACTAACCTCGAGTTGATGTTTTAAACCTTCACTTCAAAGGCTTATGAATTAGAGTGCAATTCCAATCAAACTAAGCATAGTTTCTCTTTTTGGTCGTGGAAGCGTGTAGGTTGGTTTGTGAAGGTCGGGTGCAAGTTGATCATCAGAGCAGAATTCTAATTAGTGGCTGTTTCAGTTCCTTCTCTCCTATGTGATGATCGTGGACCAGACTTCTCTCCAAGAGTCTGTCAATGTGTGCCTTTAACTTTTTCCTCCGTATGCTGCTGCAACTTGCTAATATCGTCTCCTTGGTCGTGATATCCCCTACACGCAGAGCTTCCATCCTCACAGGACGCGACGTCATTGTAGCTTCAGCAATGTTCACATTATTCGTATGTAACTGTGAAGAGCATATGCAAGTGAGAATATACGCTAGGAAACGAAATTGTAAAGCTCCTGTGATAGTTGATGCAGCTCACTTATCGGCCTTCACCTGCACGACCACTATCAGAAATATTAGCTTCTGTGGCGACTGAATAGCTAAATTCTCGTTTCAACGACAGCAGCGGCAGTAGGTTGCAATCCGGTGTGGCAAGATCTAGCGGCATTCACAAGCGACGAGGCGATTTGACGTTTCATCGCGAATTGCGACGGCTTTCAGAAGAGTCTTATTTCAAATCAGACGTTTCAAAGAGGGGGCTGTACCGCAGCCTCGCTCTCACTTGCCAGATGTTCGACCCAATCCTTGCCTGCACTTCCATGATGCGATTGTGTATGGCAGTCAACTGAGAGCTACTGTATATAATTAATTACTATTGGCCATCTGTAATTTAACAAGCTTGCCTAAGAAAGGCAGGCTACAGAATCTGCATGGTAAATCTTGCTACGGCATGAGAAATCATCACCTTCTTTACTCTTCTGCTTGCCTTCTTCAACAGGATCCGCAGTCTTAGATTGGTTTCCCGCGCTCTTCCCAGAGACGTGGTTGCCAGAAGCAAAGGCCCTGCAGTAAGTCGTTTGCATTGCAATGTGTGACAATTAACATATACTACAGACACCACTACAAGAGGCGGCACCATTCGGCAAATAATTGATGTGCGAGATAAAACTTGAGCAGTGTGCAGCTGAATCAACATTTGCTGGCTGCAAAAACGAACAAATTTGCCTGCCTTATTGACTGCGGTCGGGCCGAGTGAAGTTTCAAAATGTTAGTCAACCGTGCAGTCGACCATGATATCATGGCGCAGTGAAGCAGATGACGCACACAGTTCTCGCAAGACAATGTAATATTATCTAGAAGAAATCGATTTAAAGTCTGTAATGCAAAATCAGAAACGCCTTGCCCGACGCCTTGCCCAACGCGAACTTTGTTTCATTAGTCAAACGAAGCTTCTCAGAAGCCACGTGTAAATACGCAAGTCTTAGCAGTGCTCAGTGGTAACACATCAAGAGTGGGTCCAAATTGTGCTCAGTGGTAGCATCTGATGGACCTCTGCAACTTCACGTTTTGCATTGTTCACGCAACGAGCAATAACAAATGACATTATGCCTCAGGAATCAGCACTGCGTAAAGTATAATTCACGAGACCTTATCGCACCGGATGCATGCAAGACGCTGTGTGAATGTAAATAATAATAATATTCAGCATGATCACAAGCTCATCTTTCCTTGTCCGCAGCGCAAAGGTGCAGTGATGCATCAGTACCGCATCAGCATCGTGCAGTGGCCGTTTGCTGAGCCGACATGATCATTTTGTCAGTTATATGTCACTTTTTGCTACCTCGAGACCTGCATAATGCTGCGCTAAAGGCTGAATTGAGAATTAGGGCTGAGCACACAATGCAAGCACGTAGGGTTACGTGAGCATTTCCTATAGTAGATCACTTTAGATTTTGTCACAAAGGAGATTGTTGTAACAATTCATTTTCGTACAATGGGAATTGAATGTTGGTAAGGAATATGTCTTAAAAGAAAAAGAATACGAATTCAGGTGAGGGGTGTTTAAAACAAGCTGCATTAATAGTAACTTGAATATTCACATGATGGGAGTTTTTCAAGAAGCAAGCAATTGTGACCTCAGTTACTGAATGCGTTGTACAATTAATGTGTAGTGTGTATGTGTGCGCGTGCCCGTGCATACAGCAGCAGTTGATATTGACTACAGATACAAATGGCATTCATAGAAAACGATATTTGCCAGCCTGCATCCGCCAGCGAATGTTGTTGAAGATAAGGCTCTTCGCGCGAATTTTTGCCCAGGAATACAGTGTAGGAATTCTCCCAGCACAGCTTATTTTCGTGCCAGCCTAGCACGTCTTCCCTCCAAACAATCCAGATACCTTATGAGTGTGCAGCCTCGCTGCACACCCTCCTCTGACATTGCTGCACAAGCATCAGACCAGCCTCAGCGTGGCTTACACCCTTCACACAGATAGGGTATGAGCTCAGATCAGACGCATGTTTGCAAGGCATAAACAGGACCAAAAGTTCTGAGGTGGCCAAATCATCATTATAGACATACTCTGAGCTCACATCTGAGGTGTAGTCATCACGACCAAGCTTTGGCCATACAGCTCATTATCACAGGGTGGTCGAAGGCACCACGTTAAGGAATGTTGAAGAATTAACTGAACACATGTCCCCGATCATGAGGGCGAATCATCAGGGCAATCAAAGACTTGATGGCTGCCCGTTCAAAGCCAATACCCAAAGCCATTACCGAAACATTGCTAGCAAGATTGAGTATGGCCGGGTCCGTTCTCGATGACCAGTGCACCTGCGAGTCTGAAGTTACTAATTCTTTCCGAGCTGCAGTGCTCCAGCCTTTGCTCCAGCCCCGGATTTGGGAACAATAGGGCCTGTGCCCCACGAGTCGTGAATAATATAGAGCCTTATGGACTTCAGTTGTGCGCAACATGTCCCTTCCTCAATGATCACAGTTCATGATCACCATCACCACCACCATCATCATCATCCTCATCATCATGCATTAAGAAGCCCCTGTTCATCGAGGGTCGATCGATGTCGGTGGCCGAAAATAGGTGTGAAGTCGGCACCCGCATCCATCGTTTGTTGGGCGGCAGATCCCGTGTTGGCAATTCAATTGTGGTGTTGAGTGGTAAGATGGGCAGCAAGGTTTTCGTGGCTGAAGCTGGCTGACGGGCGAAATTCTTGAATCGCAGACGTGGCGGCAATATTGCCGGCTGCTGCACATTGCTGATCAAGGCACCTGTGTAAACCGTGCGTATCCTGGATTTTTAAAGAGCAGGGAGCAGCGAATGTTCTCTTAGCCCAAATCGGCTATATGAGTCAATGGAACGGAGGTGGGAACGCCACAGAGGGGAACTCATCATTGTCTGTCAAAACCAATTCTCACAGACATGCTGCGGCAAACAAAGTCTCAAAACCAGAGGTAATTTGCGGCAACAGGAGCAGCGCTAGCACAGCATTTCAAGCACAGCGTTCAAGGGTCCAGCAGGCTGCATACCTTTGAAAACTGCTGAAATGTCGGATGGTGCAGACTGTTCCCTCTTGTCTGGTGATGGGCCTGGGATACTTTTGGCTGGGCTTGCTGCACTCGTGGCACATACCTCCTTGCCATCGGATCTGCATCGGTTGGACAGATGGTGTCATGGAGCACTTCGTCACTGTGACCCACGACATTTTCTTACAATTTCTACAAATCTTGCGTGATTTCAGCCTGCAAAATTGTCTAGGCAGTGCTGACAGATGATGCAGGTTGAGCCTGGAACACCTGTGGAGATAGTCAAATTGCGTGAGAGCATGCACATACCTTGGAATGATGCTGTCCAAAATCAAGGCTGCATCGCCTGTTGCTCTTTGGTTGCTGATGTCCTGAAGGACCCCGACGTGAGCATCGTTTGCGGGCGGGAGGAGATCATCCAGGGTGGGTTGCCCATGAGCAGCCTCAGGTCGCTCAACCTTTGGTCGCATCGACGATATTAAGCTCGGTCGTCTGATTGACCTACAGCAGCTGCTCAGAGTCTACACCTGTTCAGAACTACACTGATGACGGTGCAGGCAAGATGCACTTTCCCTTCGCACGATCCGACAACTGCGTTGGGGGTCACGTGATAGGACATGACAGGGATTGCAGCAGTCTCTTGGACAACGACCTGTACTTTGGTCGAGTTGCTGGCGAAGGCAGCATCTGCTCGTGATGAGTTGTTGGCGTGGAAAGGATATGTAGAGCATCAGTGAATGCCTTATTGCCCCCTGTCTCGGCCAAGGCTGCCAGTGGCTGTGCGACCTGTCAAAAGCATAGTATTGGCGTCGATCAGTAATGCCCCTAGTTCAGCACCTTAGGCAGAAGCCACCTCTGCCAAACTCCATTCCTAGGCAACATCGGATTCCTGCAAATACTGTTGTAGAGCCTAACTACAATGATGAAGCCTTGACGCTTGACATGTATAGAAAGTTATGAATGATATGCTCTTCGCAGCCAGGGAAGTAAGCAGTGGCAGTAACAGCATAGGCATAGTCAGGCCAAATGCAATGTCTATGTCCTAGCATGCATAGAGCTGATATCGTTCTAAAAATTCCGGCAAGTGACCCCGCAACTCGTACACTCGGCACTCTTGTGGCTTTGAGCTGATGGAAGGCATGAACGCAAGATCAGGGGTCTTGCGCTCGTAAGGCATCACAGGATAGGTGTCAGGCTGTTTTACCTCCGGCATTGGGGCAAAAATGGAGTCGTTGCCTGTAATCCTAGGTGATCGAGCTGGTGATGGCTGGTCCGATTGCGATTGCAGCTTCACAGGGGACAAAGGACCTAAGGGGCAGTGGCTGTCGCTTATCAATGTTAGAAGTCAATCAAGTGTACTACACCTTACATAGTCAATCGAGGACATGCCGGTCAATCTGCAGTAGAGCAAACTACCTGCTGAGCCATCATCGCCATTGAGAGCTACAATCAACGGATCTTCCACTTCAGCCAACTTGGCCTCGAATGGTTTCATGACTAAATCGTCACACGCGTTGGTCCCGGGGCTGCTGACCAAAGTCTGGCGACCCACCCTGTACAGGATCACGCACACAATGCCACTGACGCAAAATGGCACTGACGCAATGCAAGCTGGGCACATCTGATTGAAAGCCTCTGCAGTGATATCTGTTTCGAACAAGGAGGTACCCTGGAATTGGTTTCCTTTGTAAGGCCGAGCCGCACCGTGAGACAGCTGTGGAAGCGTTGCTGTGCCTTGCTGCGAAGGGAGTCATCGTTTCAAGCGAGTCGCTTCTTGAAGATTGTACTCCTCTAGTACGACTGACCGACGGAGTGTCAGACTGCGAGTCTGCAGGATCAAGACCAAGTATCAGAGCATGCACCAAGGATTTGCTGAATGCCACTTTGAGCAGAAAGTATGGATGTGGGTGGTGATAGATGAACGACACCTGGCGATGTCGGTACCTCCTTGAGGCTTTGCAGTGGTGACATTTTCCTAGCATCTGCAATGCGTCTGCACATCGGAAGAGGCAATATCGTGAATTGGTGCAGCGTTCAAATCAGACAGACTTGAACGTACTTGTCGAGCAAGAGTTGATAGCAAAGAACAGATTACTGAAGCATTGTGTTGACGTTCGTACCCGGGCAGGCGAGACGCAGGTGTAGCTGCAGCTGGGATGGGGGATCCCAAGGCACCCAGGATACAGCAGTCAGCCGAGGACAATGCGCTATTGTCAGCCGAAGGTGTTGCTGAGGGAAGTGTGGAATGTTCTTTAGCTTGCGGCGTCATCACCACATCCTGCCGAGCCAATTGATCGGAGTCGACAGTATCAATTTTGAATTCTTGCACTGCATTCGATGTCGTCAACTCATGAAGCTGCCTTATATGCTGGGTATGAGTACTGCATTGCGTGATTATTTTGTTGCATGCCAGCCAGCTCTGAGATCGATCGGATTCAAAGTATCACCTGGCGAGGCCGTTTCCTGGTATGTAAAGCCGGTGATGAGTGCGACTTGACGGACCGGCGAAGATTTAATTCGTCCCATGCGTGCGTGTCTTTAAAGTCTCGCATGCTTGACTTCCCGGGAGGATGCTGCTCCAGACGGGCATCCCAAGTCCTGTGCATGACGTCTAGCAAAATTCAATTGTCGAAAGACTGCCGTCGCGCGACTCTGTCATGGTGTGGTATGTCATTGATTTCATTCACTCTGCAAGCATTGTAGACGTGGCTTTCATCTCAGCGCGTGAGCAGGGTTCACCATGGCATAAGCGAACGTAGCTCCTTTAACTGCCTCGACATAGCTGCTCGCCTACAAGTGAGACACGCAGATAATTGAGTCATGCTATTTATGCAGAGAGAGCGCTTCAAACAGCAGCTCATGTTCCTCTCTAGACAATCCACAACACGGGAACAACGCCATAACAAGGCCAAAGATCCAGCGAGATGCAAAGCTGCAAAATCATTCAGAATGTTCTTCAACGTGCTTACGCGTCGGTAAGTTGGGTGCAGCAACCTAACCTTTACCTTTGACGCAATGGAAATGGTGCCTCCTCGACGCTCTTCACAAGTGCCACTTGTAATACGCCGACGAAGTCAAAAGCGGGATCAGCGGTTCTGAGAACAGCATCTCACAAACGTCAATGATATCTAATCGCTGCTGCCTGACATGCGCAGGGTTTCAAATTTGAACCACTTGCGCAAAATCCAGCTGGCATCTGTTTATCGTGTTTTTAATACATTTTTGTGATCGATTTTTGTGATCGCTTGCCAGCTTGGTATCAGGACATCTGCAAATACTTGACGTTATCTGAAAGCCAACGTAAAACGTAATATATCTGCGCTTTTGTGCCCCGCATCATGACCGCGTTGCAATCCTCCCATGCATCTGGCTCGGCATGCTGCTACTTCTCCAGCCGGTGTGCCTTCAAATTAAGTGTACTTTTCACACAGCAAAATTGCTATACTCTGAACGCGATGGGCTGCAGCTTAACATTACGCAATCTAGAGCAGATCACCGTATCATCCAGGCAGTGCTCTGTTTGATCGCAGGCGTACTGTTGCCCCTAGACCCGCGGTCCGATCACATTCGGTGACCGTCTCAGCAATTTTGAAGGTTTGTATTTTCTTTTCTTTGACGCTGAAAGCCCACGCCGGACAGCCGACCGTTGGCAGTGGATGCGAGAGAATGCACGCTCAGCTCCACCATCTGATATCAGCTCTGATACTTGTGCCAGGAGAGGGATGATTCTAGTGTTTCCAGACGCGAATCTTTTGTCGCTTTGGGTGCCTCTGCCTCTGCTTTGCTGCTAGCAGCAAGTCCTGCTCAGGCTTTCCTTGGCATCGGAGAGACATCCGAAAACGACACCTACATCGATGATACGGTGAACATGTCGAATCCCACTTTAAGATATTGCAGAGAAGCACTTTCTACTTGTACCGTAGAAGTAGTTTCCTTTTACTGTAATCGGGTGGTCTGAGGCACTCCAGACCTCCAGACCTTCCGAGGGCGATGCATGTGCTCTGCAAGCTATTGCATCTACTGTACTCCGACAGAGTACGGAACACACACCTTGATACTCGTTCACAGTACGCGGTGATACCTTTCGTCACGGGAGGTCTGATGCATATCGTATGGTGAGCCCCCCTTGACTATGACTACTGTCGCAGAAACAAGTGCTGGGAAAGGTAGAGGGCTTTTTGGCATTGGAAAAGGATGACCCCAAGCGCGATGACTACGTCTCAGAGCTGCGCACCGATATCAACAGCTGGGTTGCCAAGTACCGTCGACGTGGCAACTTCACCGGTCGACCTTCTTTTGGGTATGGCATCCTCACTCAAAGGCTTGACTACCTAGGGACTTTGTGGCCCTCGAATCAGCATAGAAATGTGGCGCAGTTGAGTGAGCCCATCTGATACTGTTCGATCAGCTGTCGTAGCGCATCGTGTGAATCACGGTTGGCCACAGCATTACCGAAGAACAGCTCAGCACTGCAAGCACCGAGGTCAACCAATCGAGTCAGCGTCTCCTTTCGTGCAGGGTGTCTTACACCATCTTGAATGCTCTTGCTGGTAGTTTCAACAGTTTTGGGGTGAGATCTCCTCAACCTCACTTGTGCCCGCTTCGCTCGTGCCTGTATTGTGCCGCCCTCGTATCCACTTTTGAACTCACTCGCGCAACTCGCTGAACATGCAGAATAACGCACCCCTACCCAAAAAGAGGCTGGAGCGAATCAACAAAGAGCTGGAAGATGCCAAACGGCTGCTGGCTCGTGGTCGATAAACTTTTGTTGTCTTGATCCGTCCGCCGCACAGCTCATTTCCGATAGCACAGCCTTTGCGCGTCACCTAGGGAAATATCATCAGCGTGTGAAGAAGTGCACTTACTGCGTATTGACATCATCAGCATCTAGCACATTTGCGAGTTCTCTTGCGAGGAAGCCCTCATGAGGAGCAGTGTTACGAAGGTAGCTTCAAACGCCACCTGCATCAATATCAAGGGCTGTTTAAAGCGAGGCCACATACCCTGGAAAAGAAGTGCCCCATCTCGACATTGGTTCTACGAAGGCGTTGTCCACATAACACATAATTTGTGTTGATTATGGATGTTGGTCATCTGGTGAGGCAGATTACAATAAGGCATACTGGTATGCATCTCTTCAAACAAGATAAAACCATGCGATGATCATCACAGTCGGCCGCAAGGGCCACCTTAAGACTGTTTGAGGAAGCGCATCGAAGCATATCTATTGTAAGTAGGTGCTAAAGTGACATCGATGATAAATCCAGGAATGAGTCATTTCACCACGGGATAGGTTGTGATACGGGCACAATAGATTTCAATTTGTAGGCATCACTTTTGAGAGGAAAATGCAGAGTATTTGCATGTATAACTTCACAGCTAGTTTAACAGCCAGTCTGCGCAGATTTGGGCAACTGATCATTACATACATGTAAACCCTCTGCGCCTTCATATCTCTGAGAGATGAACCTGTAATGGCGAGCGTCTCGCTAAAGGTGATATGCGACCTGTCACCTGTTACTTGCTTATTAGGCGCCCATGCGTAGCGATGCTTGTGTAATGCAAAGGTTTATCAAAGAATTTGATACGAATTTGCCGGTAATATACGGATCACGTACAAGATGCAAGTACATGGTGTCATTCACCTGAACCACATTGAGCTATACACTCTTATGTCCGGACAAGGAATCAAATATGATTCACAAGCGGAAATGAACGTCGCTCGCAACGATGACAAACTCGAAAGACGAAGATGCTAACCCTCAAGAGATACACTAACCAGTCATTGCGCTTAGCAATTGAGATTGGAGCCGTCCTCCTTTGAGATGAACACGGGCTGATCAATCATACTGGTCATGTCATTTGTCACTTTTCTTTTCCTGCAAGCTGTGACAACAAATCAACAGCTTCAACACTGAACTGCAAGCCCCAGGTAGTTGACTCTTAATTCACAAAATCCTCATGCCTCCAAAATCTCTCCCAGGAGGTCCGTCATTGGTTGGGCCGTCGGATGAGTCAGCACTGCTTGGTGGCTCCTCTTCACCGCTGTCACCTGTAATCACATGTTACACGTGACTTGATTGAAACAATACATGCATGGAGGAGGGCGATCTCATGCACATTCATCAGCAGGTCAATGCGCTGCTGCTACTGCTGCACACTAAGAGTGTGAGAGGTTTTGCAAGCGCAACAGTTGTCGAACAAACAAGATCAGCCATTGCTCATTACGTGACCAGCTACGGAGAGGGACCCCCCCCCCCCCCCCCCCCCCCCCCGCTCCCCGCCGTCTGCTCTGCTGGGTGGTCCCCTCACGCCAGGAGGACACCGCATTCGTTCCCCCGACCGCTACCTTCGACGGCCTCCTGCCGCCGCCGCTGCATCTCCCACGGCTTCCCCCCCTTTCTTCTCACGCTGATGTATTTGAGGAGCGACATGTTGCCAGCAGCGACTCTGGGCAGCACCCACCGGTTGTAGCAGGCCCCACATCTCTCCGCTGCACGCTGTACTTTTGGCGTAGGCGGCGACTTGGGAGCATGTCACCCACGTGGTCCATCCCCAGGAACAATACGGTGCCATAAGGGTGCTGGACTTGCTTTTCGCTCAGTTCAGCAGCGGCAGACGGCTCACCTTCCTGTCAAGCGACACAAGACTGAGAACTTGATTCACTGACTGACTCATGATTACCTCACGATTCTACAAGAATCCTGCATCAGATAACATAGTGAATATTGGAGCAGCAGGTGCACCGGGCATCAAAGCCACAAATCAAAGTCTGGACGAGACCTGAGATAGCCTGATTAGATTGCCTTTGGGTTCAGTTCATCTACCCTGAAACGATTTGGGCGACTCCATTCGGGTGACTCAAAATCTCTATGTCTCTGGTTTCCTGGGACAAAATTGGTGGTTCAATCACGACAGCTATTATTGGTCTTGCTTGCTATCGGATTTATTATTTATTGTTAGGGGACTGTCCAAGTACGGCAAAAAGACCTGACCTGGCCGATCATGATGTCATCTGATACAATGAAGCTGGAGGGGGTTGCTGCAGCAGCCAAAGGTGACGCAAAGAGAGCAAAGTGCGCGGCCAGGAAGGGGACCTGGGGCTCTGCGAGCTGCTCCTCAGGGACATAGACAATGGCAGAATCGGGGGCTTCGTCGTCCCAATCACGCTGATCGACCAGCAAGTGGTAGAACGGCTGATTGACGCCGCGCTTAAGGCCAGCAACGCCCGTCTTAGTCTGCCATGACTCATCTTCGCAACACTGCACGTCCCACCTGGACTTCCACACCAGCTGAACTGATTGGCGCCCAGGAGAAAGGGGGGGGGGAGGGGGGGAGGAGTGTCAAAGCTGATGCTTTCCGTTTGTCCTCGCGAAGTGGCAGTACTCTGACAACTAAAGACGAAGGCCTGGTCACCGATCATACACTCGCATGACTTCGAGCACAATGAATGACCTGAAGAGACCTGAACCGTTCAATTTGTTGTGTGCACACAATGTGCGTGCGCTGCCATCCTTGATTATTTACGGCCTGTGCTGCTCGAGTATATCTTGTAGGGACAGGAAAAGAGAAGAGATGCTCTACTTTGCATTGCATTGCAAGTAATGACACATACGGGTGATGTATCAAGTCTGATTCGGTGCTGAACACTGACAAGCTGTGCAGTAGTTCCATTGAAGAGGCTTTACCGAGAAGGAATCATTCGAACCCAGCGACAAGTGCATCAGAAAGAGGTGTACTGAGAGGTAGGTGTCAACCTGCCGGAAATCACTGCGCTAATACAAGTACAGATCGTTGCACAAGCATGAGCAATTGCAGTTTCATAGGAGTGCAATCTCACCCGATCAAGGAGCATGCTCGTCATGCTGCTAGACATGCAACAACTGTTATTCCTCCGTCACTTGACTTTACACACTCTCAGAAGACAAACAACGTAACAAAGACTTCTGACGGCTGCGGTTCCATTGGGTCGTCGATACTTATTAACGGCGAATTTGGCATCGTATCTTGCGGCTATGCAAACTTGTCATGATAACTTACATTGTCTATGTTATACAGAGCATTGTGATTTCAGTGTAGTGGCAATGTTGTGATTTCGACACAGCTTGCCAAGACTCGGCACGTTCCGCGGGTTCGTACCCGCACACTACCGCACGGTAGCCATGAACTGCATGGCAGAGCCGTTGTCCGAGGCGGAAAGCCCTGTCAGCGCCACCCCCACGGACTTCTGCCGCTGCAGTAGCAGCAGCCTCAGAGGAGGCTTGCAATTCCTTCAGCTGGGCCTGGATGCGGCTTGCATCCTCGTATCTGCATGTCCGAGTAAGCATTTTGAGGATATCGACCAGCACCACAAAGTTGCAACTGCAAACCAGATTCACTCAGCAGACTATTCTCCGAGACTGCTGTCAGCCGAGGCTAGTTGCATCGATGAGGATTGCAGCAGCAGGCAAAGTTGATGCAATCAAAGCAGCAGTGCACCAGGGAAAGGTATTTGGCAGTGTAACACTGTACTGATGCAGCACACGACACCATTTGAAAGGATGCCCACCGCTCGTCATCAACAGCACGCTGCAGCTCGGACCGCATGCGCAAGCCCTCGGTAGCACAGTCGGCAATCTCGGGCTGTCGAGCATCGCGCGCACCGTCGCTTGACCCCTTTGCGTCCTGTAAACGGTATATGTCACGTGTCATGGACACAAATGCTCAATACTCCTCTCTCAATCGAAAGGTGGAAGGAGCGCCTACAGCCGTGCTACCATTGCAGTCAGAATTGCAAGGGGATTCTATGAGTATGCTCCTTTGAAACTTGGGAGAGGTGAATCGCATGATATACCTGAAACGTCTCGACAGCTCGGTTGAGGCCATCTCGCCGAGAGCGGATCGTGTCTGCTGCCTCTGTATTTTCGTAATTCACGGCCCTTTGTAGCTGGCGATCAAAATCCTAGACAGTCATTTAAACCTCTATAAGGTTCAAGATCAAGTGTATCGTCAGGGAAAGCATGCAACAAAGGCCATGCAGAATAATTGTTTTACGGAGAGATTCCTTGATTGAACGAGCACGTTCAGATATTTGCCGTCGAAACGAGATTACCATTTGCACGAGGAACATCAATATTTCTTGACGTATAAGCGCACTGAAAGTGGCTTGAGGCTCGACCGCCACCGATGTTTGTGACTGATCTGAGCTGGTTGCACTGCAAACCACTACGCATTGATTACCCCATTTCCGCTGCAATCGGGAAGTCGTCGAGCGAACTAAGCAATGCTGACTATTCAGAACTCTTTCCTTAGCATGAGGGTGTTTCAAAGCCTGAGTTTTTGAGTTGCAGGGTAGGTTTTGCAAAAGCTGACAGCAGATGCCCTTGGTGGGCTTTACAGAGATAGACCCTTGACTGAGCTGCATGCTTATCAAAAAGCCTATTCTTGGCGTAAAAATTGACCAGGGGCTACAGTTTTCGCTGTGTAGAAGTGTATGATGCTGACATTAGCTATATCGAGCGGACTTATACGCCGTAAGCTGATACGTTTGTAAGCTAAGCGATTTCAAGCAATTTCCTATGATTCATAGGGTATCGCGCGACGGAAACTAAGCTCGATCTAGCAGTCTTCGAACGCCATGTCACTGCATGGCAAGCGATGCCACCTGTCAGCCAACTGTAGCATTGGAGATGCAGCATTTATCATTGTATGGGAGCCCTATGCGTAAGCTATGCCACAAAGGATTAGTGGTATGTATTTTCGAGATCCACGTAATTAACAGATTAGGAAATTCATTCGCTTGCAATAATATATGTAAAGTTCTGAATCTTTGTCACAAAAGCATAGCCCCATGATTACGACAAGGGCTCATATTTCGCAGCTATGTCTACTGCGGACACAACCTGCACAGCTCTCTGTTGTTCAGAACAAGCCACGAAGCGTCGCTGCAGTACATATACTCGACAGACAGTTCCCGCGGCCTCGCTCTCCATGCATGTGTCAAGCTGAAACGGATGCAACACCGGCCTCCGAGTCAGCAAAAAGTAGCACTTCGACTGCGCCAAGATCGCAAGAACAAAAGTCTGATGAGCCTCAGACCGGGGATGCCCCTCGAGATGACGACGTAATGATTTCACGAATAGCTCACCCCACAGCTGCTTTGACTCTGCTATTCTATGGCTCGCAAAGGGAAAGGTGGTACACTAGTGCATCAATTGTTTAATCGCAGCATATTATCTTTGCGCTTTTCTACAGGTTCTTCCCGATAGCCTGACTGACGCAATTCGGCAAGCCAGCGAATCCACCAGCACTGCGATCCAAGCGGGTAGCTCTGGTGTTGTGGTACGACTTGCTTGGGTATCTGACAGATGAGAGAGAAGGAGTGAATGGTAAGGCTGCATTTGAAATCTGAATGCTGGCTTGAGTCTGAATGATCAACTTTGCAGGCAGAGGTACTTTTAGGTGAGTTCTGGGATCCTGGCAGTGGTGCAGTATTTGCAGAAGAAGGAGATCAGCAGCGCTTTTGGAAGCTCACCCGCAAATTTGCTGATAATCTTGTCAGCCTCAGTGACGATGGGACTCGTGTACGTGCGGTAAGTTATTAACGTTGAGTGTGCTTTTCATATACTGCAATGCAAATTGCGGGTATTATCTCACGCATTGTCAATGCTGGCGAGCATTGTAAAGATTTCCGTCGGCTGGAATCACTCGATCTTCTGTGTCATGTTTCGTTCCTTGCAACGCAGCTGTACCCTGACATGGGAGTTGCTGCAATGTTGAAGAATCAGTGGACGGATGCTAACTTCGGCATTGGCAGTATGAGTGACAGAACTCCATTCGAAGAGGACGATGATATTGTCATCTTTGCTGCACCTGACCCCCAAGGTAGGCTGGAATGCGCAACCCCACACCTCAACCCACCCACCTTCTATCTGCCCACCTCCTATATGAGACTTTCTTTGCACATGACATACAGCCCAACTTCACTCACAAGTAGATGGTACACGGTCAGATGGTTTGTAGTAATGTGCATGCAAATTTTAAAAGCAATGGCGCTTTTTGCAGCACTTGACGATGCAAAGAAAATCAGTGCAGCTGCGCAAGAAGCTGGCATGAGTGTGGTGATGTTCAATCCTCGTCTCGCCAGGTATCGCTCAGAATCACTTGATTCTCGCCGTATCCTTACAATCGCCTACCTGAGATCGACTTCTGCATTTGCTGAGGACCTACATGCTGCCAAAATCTTCCGAGCCGTTTGTTGCATCGACTATATTCTCATGATTTTCACTGATGAAGGGGTAGAGCAGACGAAGGCATTCGGCCAGATTCGTTTTGGATGCTGTGCAGTGGCGAGGTTGGCCTGGGCCTCAATGTGCGACGGATGATCAATAACTTTCTAGGCAGCTTCACAATCGCGTATTCGCTGCGGCCCATTGGTGACATCGGCACAGTCTTCAGGCGGTATCCGGGCCGCTGGAAGGTCGAAACCTACCCCAATTCCTTTGCTATGTATCAGCAATATTCTTCTTTAATTCTGTCAAGCGGAAACACTTGGAGATCTGTGAGACGAGTCTGCTAGCTGTATCCGCCAATTTCAGCACCTCAAGTCATTAGCACCGGTGGTGCATTGCATGCAGGTTTTCATTGAAGACCCTGCCCTACAGGGCAGGTACACCCTCGCAACTGAGAGGGATGAAAGACCAGCAGGTACGTCACCTTGCTCACGTGCTTTGTGACTCGCCTTAGCGACCATTGCCTCCATTTGAGGATGACACGTTCGTTCGACCCTGTCATGTGGCCCCGGGG
>JAULKR010163012.1:0-79888 GCA_032356305.1 Prasiola linearis
AGACTTTGGATCTTCTTGCCTGAGAGTTTTACTATTTGTCTGGCCGCTTTTTTGAAGTCTTCGTATTTCTTGCCCTCCTGAGAGCAAGGCAGGATTTCTGCGCGGCTCAGCTTGTAAGCCTTTAGATGCGATTTAGATGAACAGAAGTTTGCCCAGCTGCTTATGCCTGGGTAGTTCTTGATGCTTTTAATCAGCCCGTCTTTGACTGAGTTGGTATAGATATAGACAATCTTCTTCATTGCTCGTTCAGGGTCAATCATTCTGGAGCAATCATAGCTATAGACGATTTTTTTCACTGCTCGTTTAGGGTCGATCATTCTGGAACAGTCATAGCTATCGCACCAGATTGTTCGTTTGCCTCGTCCCAGAACGCGGTTGAGGTAATGGCTGCTCTCAGTCTTAAAGCGTTCCATGAATCCAGGGATGTCCTCTGGGTTAAAGCAGCGCAGAAAGAAGTGAGCGTGCGTGCCGTTAAAGAGAAAGTGGCTGAAGCTCAACTCGGGAAAAATCAGGTGGGCGCGGAACAATGAGGCGTAGATCAGAAGTTTTACTAGTGGATTAGCCGGTAGCATTAAACCATTCTCTACGCTGGTAGTGATGCAGTATACTCCGCCATTAAATATTGCTTTCCGTAGTCTCGCCATCGCAATATTGGTGACGAAACCAATTGAAGTTTGTTGCTAGCTGGTGGGGGTGCTTAAGAAGTAAAAGTCTCAGTAGTGTAGGAATTAAATTTATAGCTGCTGCATGAACAGGTAAAAAAAAGTAAAACGAAAATAAGGAGTTTCATATTTGTTACTTCAATCTTTGAAAAGTCATCATCTCAGCGATACAGTGATTGTCCAGCTCCCCACCCCAGTGACATCGAAATAATAGTTTCCTTGCGTAATGCCCTTGCTGCCAGAAATATCGCCAATCTCATTTGCGATTAAGCCTTCGTAATCACCATCAGCAGAATTTCTCAGTACAATACTGAAATTCTGATCTCCAATATAGCGGAAGGAAACAATTGCTGGCTTGGGAACATAGAAGCTCGCTGTCGACTGATCTGTAGCTCCCGAGAATGTGTTCGTGTATTTAGTATTTGTTGACTCTACAAATCCTCTCTTCTTTGCCTGCCTGACTGAGCGTAGGCAAGTGTAGTTATTTTTTCTTTTTTTAAATTCACCCGTAGATAGATCAGCTATAAATCTAGGACACTTGAACCTTCTTTCAGCATGAGCTGAGAAGCTTAAAAGCAATATTGATAAGGTTAGTGATAGGCTGATAAGGAACCTCATAATGATCCAGGTTAAAAGAAAAAGTTAAAATAACTCAGCTAGTGAGTTTGCTCATCGTAGCAAAAGCCATATTTCTATTCAATGAGAGACCTGAGTGAGAGATTTTACAATAAGCTCGAATCAATGCGAAAAGAGACTACCAGGTGAGAGTTCGCTAAGAAATCGTTACACACCGGTCATAATACTAAAGAACACAAGCAAATTGCCAAGGCGCATCTAAGGGTAGAGCACAATTTTCGGTGTCTAGCCTTAGCATTACCATCTATAAGTCTAGGTGTAGCCCATTTCTATCCGGTAAGGCCGATCATGAGTTAATTAACCGCAGGCAAAAAACTATATGGTATCATCCGGTATTCTTAATATTGTGCTAGTTGTTCCCATGTCTATACATCGCTGGATCAGTGAACTGTCATCGCTCGTAATACCCGCAAACGTGGGTACTACCATGATAATTTTGTAACCAAGATGCGTGTAAAACGAAAGTTACTGATAATGATCCACAAAACTTTGCAAATACTAATTAGTCTATTCAGAGAAACGGCTGCTGTAGCTGGTGGTCTATTTAAAATACTAATCCCTGCAATTATTGCGGTTAAAATTCTTCAAGAAATAGGAGCGATAGCTCTTCTTTCTAAAGCTCTTGAACCGGTCATGCACGTGTTTGGACTGCCCGGAGAGATGGCGATAGTCTGGACGACCGCTATGGTTACCAATATCTACGGAGGTGTTGCTGTTTTAATGATGTTTATCGGTGAGGTGCCTCTCTCGGTTGCTCAGATGACAACCTTAACTACCATGATCCTGATTTGTCACGCTCTTCCGGTAGAACTTGCCTTAACTCACAAGGTGGGAGGTGAATATGCTTTCCTCGGCACATTAAGATTTGTGGGCGCCTGCCTCTCAGGAGTTATACTTTACCAAACTTATAAATTTTTCAATTTATTCTCAGGACCAGCTGTAGTTCGTTGGGCTGAACAAAAAGTGGAAAGCACCTTGTTTGATTGGTTTCTAAACCAATTAAATAACTTAGTTTACATAGTAATAGTATTGTTTTTCTTGTTGGCTCTGATGAGATTTTTAAATTACATCAAGTTTACGGATTTATTAGGTAAGATTTTAAAACCCTTACTGGTTTTCATGGGAATAAGTTCCCAAGGTGCCTCAATCGCTGTCTTCGGACTATTAGCAGGCATAACCTTTGGTAGCGGCTTGCTGTTGGCAGAGGTCGAAAAGAAATCGATTGCTCCCAGAGATATAGTATTAGTTTTAGCTTTTATCTCTCTTTGTCATGGAATTATAGAAGATACCGCCTTAATGCTTTTACTCGGCGCAGACATCTCCGGCATTCTGTTTTTTAGAGTGGCTTTTGCTGTTCTTGTTCTAGCTATACTGTCCAGAATAAAAATTATTGATATCAATAGATTTAGTAGTAAGTAAGCTCGAACTAGATGCGCTTGATTGACCCGCCCATTGTTGGAAAAAGATTTTAAGCTTTGACAAATATTTAGTGGCTAGTTTGCAGGCAGGTTCACGCTAGAGGCACTCAGATAAGTAATACATCCCGTGTTCGAAATAAATCGGAACGATTCGTTTATTAGCTGCATCTAGACGATGGTCAGACCTGAAAGTCACTTGACTAGCGTTCAAGCACTTTTGGGAGCGACCTGGATTATCTCCTTACTGTGATTTGGAGAATTTACTTAGGATAATGATGAAAATTAACAAGACTATTGAAAAAATGATCGCAAATGGAATCAAGAAGTTTCAACCGATTATAACTTCGGCGATCGAGAAAGATATAAATGAGTCTGACACAGTCACAATTATTAAAGATGTTCTGTCGGAAGTTCTTGGTTATGATAAATACACTGAAATTACTTCTGAATTCGCTATCCGGAACACCTACTGCGACTTGGCAATAAAGGTTGACGATAAAGTTAAATTACTAATTGAGGTTAAGGCAGTTGGCGTAGACTTGAACGAACACCATATCAACCAAGCAGTAAATTATGCCTCAAATCATGGTATAGAATGGGTGATGCTGACAAACGGGGCATTCTGGAAGGTGTATAAACTAACCTTCGGCAAGCCTATATCTCGAGAAGAAATTATTAAAATTGATTTCAGGAACCTAAGCAGTCGTTCGAAACAGGACATCAAGAATTTGTTCGTGATAACTAAGAAAGGAATCTGTGGTTCAGCCCTTTCAACATACTACGCTAACCACCAAGCTACTGATAGACAGGCCCTCGCTGCGGTGCTCCTGTCCGAATCTATAGTCAAAGCTGTCAGGAGAGAAGTATCTAGGATTAATCCGGATGTAAAGATTTCTGTCGACGACATTGTTGAGACCCTAAAAGAAGAAGTAATTAAAAGAGACCTGATCAAGGGAGAAGACTGCGATAAGGCTATCCGTGTAGTCCACAAGCTTCTTACAAAGAGTAAGGCTAGCAATGCTAAAAACCGGAATGCGACTGCTAAGTGAGGAACGGTAGCTACAAATCACTGGAGTAATTCTATTGATAGTGGTTGCCGTTTATCGGCGGTCCTTTAGTTTCAGCATTACATAGATACTAGCGGAGTTTGCAAGAGTCCATCATTATTAATTCGGGCGGCAAGGCAAAATTTATTGAGCAATCTCTAGATATTTGTCAGTGCAACGCGGACCAGGTCGCCTGGGTCAGTAAATTCCTGGTCGTTTGACTGCAATGAAATTTCCAGGGCCTTGCGGGCGTTTTTGTCGCCGAAGCCCAGGGCGCGCAGGGCTTGCAGAGCTTCGCTGACTACCACGGGCATTCCTGCTTCGTGAGTTGCCGGATCTGCGTTATCTACCGTACTTCTTTGAGAAGGACCTTCACCAATTAGGTTTTTAACCTTATCTTTAAGTTCGACAATCAAACGTTCTGCCTTTTTGGCGCCGACCCCTTTTACCTTGCGCAAGCCGGTAGTGTCCTGAGATGCCAACATCTTCAGCAAATCCAGACGGTCTACCTTTGAGAGGATTTCTGCGGCAGACTTAGGGCCAATTCCGCTGACACTAATTAGAAGCAGAAACACATGTTTCTCTGTTTGATCGTAGAATCCGTAGAGGTTAATCGCCCGTTCCTGGACGTCTGTATAAACGAGAATCGTTGCTGGGCTGTCGGGTACAAGCTGGTTAACGAGGAGATCTGTGCAATAAAGTTGATAGCCTACGCCGGAGACATCTACGATGACATCCTGCCGGGAAATCTCGATTACAGTCCCACACAATCTAGCTATCATAATTCAACCTTAAAACCTGCGTTAATAAATACTGCCGGAGCCTCTTCCGGGTCATTCGAATCAACTCAATCCCCTGTCGCTCCTGCATCCACGACTTCAGCCGTGGTTCCGAGAATTGAATTTAACTACACCATCAACTCTGTGGCCAGTGGTATCAGCTCACTGCTAATTTGGTCCCGCGGTGCAAAGGATGCGGAAGCGATCTCTTAACTGCGAGGTCGCGCTTGTTACGTTAACTCCTTAGCCCAGGAAGCTGGCATCGGTTCAAATTGGTCTCCCCTAGCCTCCTGCTGCAAGAATAACTAAAAGGGGCCTTTTCACCGAAAAAACAAAAGATGGCACCTTTTTGCGGGGGACGCCCAGGAAGCCAAGAAGATAGCGCATGAATCTGGTCAATCTAAGTTTGCTGTCGGCTATTGGTTCACAAGAAATACCACCACCAAATCGTCCGTAAGCCCAACAGGTATAAACTTCATACCCTCCCCTTAGCAGTGCCGCTCCCACTCTCGGACCCCCGCCGCTCAGATTTGAGCTTTGCCAGGGAGAGCTCTACCCTGAGTGACCACAAGAGCTGCCGTCACCAAGAGCCTCTGGGAGACTGGGCAGTCCTGAAATGGCTGAAGATCACTGGATCTGGTAATTCTGCCGGTTATGCAGGCGTCTAATGGAGGTTAGAATCCGTTGGTCTCGCACCACCGGAGAAGCTTTTGATTAGCCTCGTAACAGGCTATGCTTTCCAGCAATTCTTAAATATTTTGGTGGATTGCATTTAGGTGGCTAAAAAGAAGGTAAAGGCAAAAAGGGGCAAGCGCCCAAATCGCAAGAAAGCAAAAAAAAGTAAGAGTATTCTCTCTAAGCTTTTTAAAGCAGCTATTCTGGCAGCGGTCCTGATCGCACTCGCCACCGGAGCCTTTTATGTTGTAATCGACCGGAAGGTAGAGAACTACATCAGAACAGGATACACCGCGGAAAACTCTCAGTTTCTGTCTGCTGCAACCAAAGTATTTGTTTCGACAAACCAGGCAATAGAGCTTGCAACCCTTAGGTCTCTGCTAAAAACGCATAATTACCATCTTGTCCAGCGCGCTAATCTTAAGCCTGGTGAGTTCTCTGTCAGTAAATCAGAAGTTAAAATCTACCGTCGCTCTGCTGAGCTATCTGATAGTACAAGTTTGGAGGCAAAGGTTTTTAAATTTAGGATTGCTGGCGGTAAGGTAGCGGCCAACCAGGGTCAGCTTATTCTAGAGCCGGTAATCCTCAGTAATCTCAGCAGCACAACCAACAGTATCACAGAGTTTGCGACTCTTGAGTCATTCCCGCAGCTAACAGTATCAGCTGTGCTGGCAGCAGAAGATGCCCGCTTCTACGATCACTTTGGTCTTGACCTCTACGGGATCATGCGGGCGATGATGGTGAACTTTCGCACCGGAAAGTTCTCGCAGGGTGGAAGCTCGATTACTCAACAATTAGCCAAAAACACCCTGCTCAACCGTAGTAAAACTCTGTCCAGAAAGTTTCAGGAAGCGCTGGCAGCAATCAGCTTTGAGCAGAGGTTGACCAAAGGGCAAATCCTTGAACTCTATCTTAATACAACCTACCTCAGTCAGTCAGGAGCCTATAGCATCAATGGGTTCCCAGCTGCCGCAAAATATTTCTTTAGCAAGGGCATCAGCCAGCTCAGCGTAGCAGAGTCTGCGTTGCTTGCAGGGATAATTAAGGCGCCGTCTTACTATGCTCCGGACCGGCATCCGCAGCGCAGTAAAGAGAGGCGTGATCTGGTTTTGTGGATGATGCTTAATAATAAGTATATCGATCAGCAGACTTACCAGAAAAGCCTGCTTGAACCGGTAAAACTAAAGCAGAAGAAAGAGAACTATCAGAAGAAAGCTCCCTATTTTATTAATCATCTGCGCAAGGAGCTGGGTGCTGATTTTGATCTGACAAAACTTAAGGATCAGGGGCTAAAAATACATACTGGCTTAAACCCTTACCTACAGAACTGTGCCGAAGCAGCAGTTCAGGATACGCTCACGGATTTGAAAAAGACATACCCGCAAATCAAGAAGAAAACCCCGGCAGTCGCCCTGCTTGCGGTAGAGTCCTACAGTGGATTGGTAAAATCCTGGGTGGGCGGCGTTGAATACGGGAGCTCCCAACTAGACCATGTGGCGCAAACCAGCAGGCAGATTGGCTCAACGGTCAAGCCGTTTGTCTATCTGACAGCTCTTGACCCGGCGCTTAATAACTACAAAGTAGCCACACCGATTACAATTCTGACCGATCAGCCGATTGCTGTGGAACAGCAAAACCGCTTAGACTGGACGCCTAAGAATTACGACGGGAACTTTCGTGGTGCGGTTACTCTGCGTTACGCATTAGAGAAGTCTTTAAATATTCCTGCTGTTTATGTCACGCAAAAGGTGACGCCGTCTAAAGTGGCAAAGACAATAAAGAGTTTTGGAATTTCAAGACAGCTCGTGGCAGTCCCTTCAATTGCTTTAGGTTCAACCGAGAGCTCACTGTTGGCGATGACGGCAGCTTACAACACCTTGGCAAACCTCGGAGTAAGGCTCGATATCCGCAGCTACGCGACAATCACCGGTGATAGCGGCCAGATGATCAAATCCAGTAAGATTAACGAGAGGCGCGTCGCCGATGCGGCAGCTGTCTCGGTTCTGAACAATATTTTACAAGGGGTAGTTAAGCGTGGCACTGCGGCGCGTGCTAAATCTCTGGGCGTTGACTTTCCGGTGGCCGGTAAAACCGGTACGACAAACGATGCCAGGGATTCATGGTTTGTCGGGTTCTCCAGTGGGCTGACGGCCGGAGTTTGGGTTGGCCATGACGATAATTCGCCGCTCAGACTAACAGGCTCTCAGGCCGCTCTGCCGGTCTGGTCGCGATTTATGAGCTGTGCTCGCTCCCAGATCAAAACCGACGAATTACTCCTTGATCCGAAAGTCAAAACTGTGGAGATCGACAGTGAAAGTGGTCTGCGGTATCACCCAAGCTGCAAAGGTAAGCCGATTAAGGAGATCTTTGTTAGCGGAACCGAGCCGCCATACTACTGTGACCAGGGGAATCGTAGTTATCGTGATCCGGTACAGAGTCGACCAAGCTCAGACGAGGGCAGAAAGTCGATTATTGACTTATTGCTGGGTGACTAACCAGGAGTTGCTCAATAGGTAACCCTTAAATCAAAAGAGGTTTCTGGCGCAGAAATCTTAGATTTCAAAGCTGAAAAGACAAAGGTAGGGCCTCCTGAAGGTATGCTTTATTGATGCATTAGCATCATTGCACTTCAGGTATCAGATCAAACCCAAATATTCAGCCTTAAAACATAAATGACTACTTCAGCAGGCCCTAATCAAAAACCCTGGGAGGTTCCCGGGAAGAGACGTTCGAGTCAATAGAACTCCACTCTCTGCAGAACCGTGGTATCTGGCGCAAAGACCTCTGATCTTTTTTGGTCTTTCTTTGGCCATCAAATAAAAGTAGAGCATTCAGGAGATTTGCTGCAACGATGCAGGCATCATCGCTTTTGACCGGTGTTTGTAACTATGCGCTCGTTTTGCCGCTCGATACCAAACCGCGCACTTAGAGTCTCAGCTTTAGCCCAAGAGGATTTAAGACTTTTTGCACACAAAACCTAACCAGAAGACCCTACTCTGCTGTTTTACTGATTCTTAATCCTCAGGTGAGAATCTGGACGCCTGATTCTGTAACAGCGATCGTGTGTTCCCACTGAGCAGAGAGCTTGCCATCGGCCGTCCGCACAGTCCAGCCATCAATGTTTGAGAGAATTGTCTCATCAGTGCCGAGGTTGATCATCGGCTCAATTGTAAAAGTCATTCCGACTTTTATTTTAGGGCCCGTGCCGGCAACATCTGTGTGTACAATTTGAGGTTCTTCATGAAAACTCCGCCCGATGCCGTGACCGGTGTAGTCCCGGACAATGCCATAATTACGAGACTGAGAGCCGATAAACTTTGTGATCGCAGCACCAATGTCTCCGATAAATCCGCCGGGCCGCACGGCATCAATCCCTGATTGTAGCGCTTGTTTTGTAACTGAGATCAGTTCAACGCTATCTGCGCTACAAGCCTTTTCCCCACCAACACAGTACATGCGGCTGGCGTCACCAAAAAAACCGTTTTTAACCGAAGTGACATCAACGTTTAGAATATCGCCGGCAGCTAATTGCTGATACTGACTGGGGATCCCGTGGCAGACCACTTCGTTGACCGAGGTGCAACAGGATTTGGGGAACCCCCGAAAGTTCAGGGTTGCCGGTCTTGCGCCCTGACTGGTCAGATACTGGTGCACAAAGTTATTTATATCGTCTGTTGTGATCCCCGGGCGGATAAAATCCTCCAACAAGGTCAGAACTTCATGAGTCACAGCACAGGCGGACTTCAGGAGCTCAATCTCCGCCGGAGATTTTAAAATAATTAGATTAGGCTTCATTTCTGACCATGCTACTATAGGCAGCAGTAGAATTCTAGACGGTTTGGCCCTTGAAGACCCAAAATAAAATAACAGACCTTACCCCCTTACTACCTGAGGGCATCGATTGTCGGCTTCTTGTGCGCGACTGCTCTGGCTTAGGGCCAATCACCCCTATTTGCCGGCGAAAGGCTGAATTTTTTAGCTCCAGAGAGAATCTGCATCAGACGTTAGACCAGCTTGATATCTGCTATAAGAGTCTGACTCTCTTTGAGCGGCCCCCAAAGGTAGAGCTTTGCGCCGGAGCGTTAAACGAGCGTTGGCTGGTATCGCTTAGTCACAACTGGCCTGCTAATATTTGTTTGCTGACCGGACGCAACGATATTGAGGCTATCGGGGTTGACCTTGAGCCGGCATATAGAGCGATAGCTGACCCTGAGAAGTTTCTCAGGCGTATCTGTAGCGCAGATGAGTTGGTAGCTCTCGGACAGCTCTTAAAACAAAGAGACTTAAGACAGCATGCACTTAGCGTTTTCTCAGCGAAGGAAGCCCTAATTAAGGCTTTTAGACGTGACACCGACAAGTTTAATTATACAGATTATCAGGTATTTCCGCTAGAAAACCAAAATGATGATGGCCGGCTGAGACCTGATAGAATTAATCTATTTAGTTGCTCAGTTCTGGGCTATAATTTTAAGGGAGAGCTGCTGCAGCTAACCACAAATGGTTATTTTGTTAGTGTCTTCTACTCCTATGAAATTAAGAAAACAACGAGCGTTACATTCTGAAGCTAAGGTGGCCCCGCCGTCAGAACTAAACTCCGTGACCAACGGAGGCGCGAAAAACATTGCCGGAAACAAACCTGATATTGAAGAAAAGATTCTTGCCTTTGGCCAGGAAGTATTTGCGCGAATAAGCAAGTCCCAGCCCGGCCTGCTCGATAAGGGATATTTCAACAGTAAAATGATGCAATGGACGTTTACTCAACCACAAATTAAGGCACAGCTATTTCAGCTAGTAGACGTGCTGCCATCTCTTAAAGGCAGACGCAGTATCGCAGCACATATTGACCAATATTTGCGTCCCGGGTTTAGTAGTTTACACAAGTTGTTGGGCTATTCCCTTGATAGTTTAAAACTGGGCATCGTACCGCAGTCAATCGCTCAGCTGACAGTGCGCCAAAGCGTTAAACAGATGGCAGGTACTTTTATTGCCGGAACTACGGCGGAAGAAGCGGCACCTGAGTTAGAGAAACTGCTCGGGCAGGGACAAACTTTCACAGTGGATCTACTGGGCGAATACAGCCTTTCTGAAACTGAAGCCGATGATTATCTGCACCGCTACCTGACAGCTCTGAGAGCTTTAGGCACTAATACTCAAAAGTGGCAGGAACTATTTTGCGCAAAGAAGCCAGCCTCAATATCTGAGAGTCATCCTGGGTTGCGGCGCTTGATAAATATCAGCGTCAAACTCAGCGCACTCTACTCAAAAATTTCTGTACTTAATTTTGAACAAAGTGTTGCTGTACTCAGTGAACGCCTGGTCAGAATTATTGACTTGGCTGAAGAACTGGATGCCGGTGTTTACTTTGATGCCGAGGACTCAGCGTACAACCCAATTGTTTACGCAACGTTTAAAAAGGTTTTTGGTGAGCTGCGCCCTAATTATAAACTACCGGGCTTGGTCATTCAGGCCTACAGCAAAGATTCAGGTGCTCTGCTCAAAGAGTTTGCCAGCTTTGCCCGGCAGCATGACAAGCAGCTGGCTGTGCGATTGGTTAAGGGAGCATACTGGGATTCAGAAACGGCGAGTGCCGCACAAAATTATCTTGATAACCCGCTCTACACTGATAAGGCAGCATCCGATTTAAATTTCGAGCTGCTAAGCAGATATTTACTCGATCATCTAACAGAGTTCTACCCGGCCTTCGGTTCGCACAATGTGCGCTCGCTGGCGCACGCCTGTGTTTACGCAAAGGAAAAAGAAATTTCTCAGGATCAGTTTGAAGTTCAGATGCTCTACGGTATGGCGGCTCCGATTGCTGCAGCCTTTACACAGAAGGGTTATTTGGTGCGGATGTATGTGCCGCTTGGTGAACTAATCCCCGGTATGAGCTATCTGGTGCGTAGGTTATTAGAAAATACTTCCAATGACTCATTTCTCAAACACACCTTCTATGACAAAAAACAGGAGAAGATTCTTTTGCAGAAGCCGGTAATGGCCCTTGCAACAAACTCGGAACAAAAGCCCCCGGCTATGGTCACCTCTTAGTCATTGTTTATAATTTTATTACAGGCTCTGCCAAGGTTAGAATGACTACAGCTTTTAAAAATGCCAGCCCAATTGATTTCACAGTTAAGGCGCAGCGGGATAAATTTGCAGAGACCCTGAGCAATTATGTTGCAGCGCAAACTAAACCTCACGTGGTGGAGCCGATCATCAACGGAGAATCTTACGCGACAGAAAATTTCTTGGTTCTAGGAACTCCCAATGATCCCGAAGAGAAGTTCTCGAAAGTTTATTTTGCGGATCAGGCTATTACTGAGCTGGCACTAAACGAGCTTAGTAAAAACGTTTTCGCCTGGCGCCACGAGTATACCTTAGCGCAAAGAGCTGCGGTGCTGCGGTCTGCGGCTCAAAGCATGCAGGAGCAGCAGTATCTTCTCTCAGTGATGATCGTTCTGGAATCCGGAAAAAGTTGGTTTGAGGCAGACCGCGATGTCATCGAGGCTATCGACTTCTGTAATTATTATGCATGCCTGGCAGAGACGTCCCTTGCCAGCTTTGCCACCTCTGCCCTGCCTGGTGAAACAAATAATTATTATTACGAAAGCTATGGAATCGCTGCAGTAATCGCGCCCTGGAATTTTCCGCTGGCAATTGCTTGTGGAATGCTCACTGCAGCTCTGGTCAGCGGAAACACCGCTGTGCTCAAACCTGCCGAACAGAGCTCGGTAATTGCGCAAAAGCTAATTGAGATCCTGCTGGCAGCAGGGTTGCCGCCCGGAGTTGTTGCACTGCTGCCGGGGACCGGAGAACAGGTCGGCAGAGCCTTAGTAGAGTCGCCTTCAGTAAATTTAATTTGTTTTACCGGCTCGTTGCAGGTTGGAAAAGAAATCTTGCAGAGCACCAGTAAGATAGGTTCGGCAGACCGTTGGTTTAAGCAAACTATTCTGGAGCTGGGCGGCAAGAATGCAATGATTATTGATGATGATGCAGAGTTAGACAGTGCAATCAAAGGGATAATAAATTCTGCTTACGCCTTTAGTGGTCAAAAATGTTCTGCCCTTTCTCGTTTAATTGTTCTTGATGATATCTATGATGAACTAATTAAACGCCTGGTGCCGGCGATCAATGAGCTAATTGTTGGCCCGAGCACAGATTCTGCAAGCTTTGTTACCCCTCTGATTGATTCCTCTGCGCAACAGACCGTGCTTGGTTTTATGTCTCAGGCAGACTCAGAGCTAAAACTACTGGCAAAATCAGAGACATTTGCTCCGGGCTGTTTTGTTCCCGCAGCGCTCTACGAGCTTACTGATCCTGAGCACCCGCTGTGGCAGCAGGAAATTTTTGGGCCGCTTTTGCTAGTGACTCGCGTTAGTAGTTTTGCAGCCGCAGTAGAGCTGACAAACCAAAGCAGCTATGCCCTGACTGCCGGACTCTATTCGCGCAGTCCGGATAACATTGCCTATGCGCGCGCCCGGGTCAGAGTCGGCAATCTCTACATTAATCGCACCTGCACCGGAGCGGTAGTCGGGCGCCAGCCTTTTGGTGGCTTTAAACTCTCTGGGATTGGGTCAAAAGCTGGGGGGCCTGATTATCTCAAACAGTTTGTGGTCCCGAAGGTAATTAGCGAGAACACGATCCGACGGGGGTTTGCGCCAGATTTGATTGATTGATCCAGATCTTTTACGGGGGGTAGTTCGCTAGTAAAGCTGTGACTACCTTTTCGGTGGGCCATACTTATTGACTTTGACCAAAGTTTGCCTTTCCTGTAAGCCGTCATCAGCCCGGAAGTGTCCGAAAGATTTTGAAAAGCTTTTCATACTTTTATACTGACACTGAGTGATAATTTGCTTTGATGCCAAGGCCGGAACCTGAGAACTTCGACAGCGACCAGAAGTTAAGACTAAGTTGTTCTTCTCTGCTCAACAGCTAGTAGTATCAGCTCGCTTAAGCTATAAATTCTCTGATGCTTGATTTTTTACTTAGCCAACAGGGCAGCACTATCTACCTGATTGTAGCCTTGATGTTACTGGGTGGCGCATTTCTCCTCCCCTTCCCCGAAGACCTGATCCTGATTGCTGTCGGTGTTTTAATCCACAATCAGTTAGTTGATCCCTTGGTCATTTTGCTGATTACTTACTGTTCGATCCTTATCGCAGATGCCGGCCTTTATTTGATTGGTTACAGCTTTGGAATGAATCTATTTTCCAAGCGTTGGTTTAGAAACCGCATTCCCCCACAAAAAATTAAAAGAATTCGTGGACGCCTTGAAAAACGAGCGGTGTCTGCAGTTTTTTGTGCCCGCCACTTATTTTATCTGCGGACAATTACCTTTATTTGCTGTGGCGCGGTCCGCGTAAAATTTAGCCGATTTATCTTAGCAGATGCTCTGGCAGCTCTGGTCAGTACTACTATTTTTGTAACAATCGGTTATTTTGCAGCTCAGCACATCTCAGCAATCGAAGGACAGCTGGGGGCAATTAAATTGGCAGTATTCGTCCTGACTATGATCTTTCTGGGCTTCTACATTAGAAAGAGGATCCTCAGGAAACACCGCCGACAAGATCAAGACGCGTCTTCAGAAACCAGCGACACAAACTAGACTCGGGGCACCAACTGCTGGCTGACGGGAGACCGAGCCAAGGGTTCCTTTATGAGCAATCCTTCCCTAAGAGAGCAGAGCTCTTTTAATTTGATAAACGCTGAGTAGGTAAGGCCTGCTGAAAAAGCCTTTCGTGTAATAACGCTAAATGCTTAGGACTAGATCTGAGACCTGAAGTGCAAGGATTTTAGCCTAAAATGGTTAAAACCCTTGCGCTTCATCCAAACCCAATTAATTACAATGCTGCGATAGCAGCATTGTAATTCAGAGTAAAAATTTAAACCTAAGATTTGGGTACAACTACGCTAGTGACATTTTCAGCAGGCCGTAGGTAGTCGGGACCGGAGCAATTGGCCTTTAACCAAGGACAATAGAGGTCAGAGCCGGCCAGGTAATTTAACCGGCTAGTTTTTTTTATCTTTGCTGTTCTTAATAACCTTTTTGGCTTTTTCAGGTGTAACAATATCTGAGGAATTCTTAGCGGCTTGGTCCTCGTCTATTTTCGGGTCTGTCCAAGTGTCGGCCTCGCTATTATCTTCAATCTTAACTGGCTTAGTCTTGACTACAGCTGGTTGAGGTTTATCAGTATTCTTAGCTTTTTTCGCTACAGTCGATTTTGATTGGCTAGCGTCCGCAGTGGCCATCGGGGATGATGCGTCTTTGACTGTCCGCGTTGCACTTGGTGCATTTTTTCCGGAATTGACTTTTGCCAGTTTGGCAGATGGTTCAGCTGAAGGGGTGACCGTCTTATCTTTAGGCGCTGCATCGTCATCAGCAAAAGCCCAGATCCCCAGCAACACAACTGCCAGACAGACTGCCAGGAAAACCACTACATCAAACATCAGGATCAGCAGCAAGCCGAGTAACATCCCGATCAAAAGAATCTTTACCGGCTGATCTTTAGGTAGCAAGTTCAGAATCTGCTGGTACTTACTCTTATAAGTATCGACCCACTCACTCTTATCTCTGGACTTAACTGTATCGACTACTTTGTTGTGCCTAAGCTTAGACTTGAGATCGGATATTTGCTCTTTCATATTACCAGTATTTTTCTAAATGCAGATTACCGGGAACTTTTTTTGTATTTTCCTGATAACCCAGCTCTGACATTAACTCTAGCATATCATTAATCATTTGTGGGTTTCCACACAAAAAAACATGATCTGTCCGGGGATCATGTTTAATCTTGCCGGCGCGGAAGAGCTCCTGCACATAACCGCCCGACCCTGGTGAATGTTGCTCCTGAGCAGGTCTGCTCACTGTGTAGTGAAAATTGAAGTTGTCGTGCTTAGCCTTCACAGCTTCAAGCTCATCTAAGTAGGCAACGTCCTCTGGATAGCGGACACCGCAGACGATGTTGACCTGTTGAGTCGGACGAGCTTGCCAGAAGGCCTCTGTCTGGACCATCGAGACATAGGGAGCTACCCCTGTCCCGGTGGCAACCAAGTGCAAATTCGCTTCTGTTGGCGCAGCTTCTACTGTGAATTTACCCGAGACTTTCTCGGCGACAAATAGCCGATCCCCGGGATTTAGAGCTGCCAGCCGAGCGCTGAGCGAGCCATCAGGGACCACCGCAACAAAAAAGGAGTATGCAGCCTGCTGGTCAGGTGATGAAGCGATTGAATAAGTACGGCGAATCAGGCGTTCCGGCTTGTGGTTCCCTGTTCGGTCAGGGTCAGCATGAGCAATCCGCTGTGCATCAGGCAGCAGACCGAGTGCTACATACTGCCCCGGAATAAACTCAGGAATCAGATGGTCAGGCTTTACGTCAAAAATGTAGAGGTTCTCTGTAATTTCCCGTTTCTGGGTGAGGGTGGCATTTAACATATTAGCTCAGGCAAAAGTCAGCTTCATTTTACACCAAGTAAATAATTAAACTACCCCCGGAAGCGGGCTGTGGTAGCTATAAACCTGAGTAACCTCAGATTATGACCGCTGCAAAGCCCCGGGATTACTCTAAAGAGCCGGCGGACTAACTGGCCCCAATCAAGGGAGTAGAGCTGATACACAAAACCTTAGTTTTAGCGGAGAACCTTTATTCTTTTTCTACCTCCATTTTAGTAAGAAGATAAACCGTGGACTCCGGAAACTCTACCTTAGGGCCGCCTTAGTTTCATCAGGGTTAACTGCTTTTTAGCTTTGGACCAGGTGCTGAATTAAGCTCAAAAACCTCGGGTTTTATATAGGGGTTGCTGAATAAGTAACCTCTTATTCAAACGAGCGCAGCTCTTTATCAGAAACATAGTTTCTGGCGCAAAAATCTCCGATTTCCCTAAGTCTTCTTCTGGTGAAAGGACAAAATTGGGCCTCCTGAAGATATCCTTAATGATGCGTTAGCATCATTGCAATTAACCGGGTGTGGATGAGCTGCAAGGGTTTTAGTCATTAAAGACTAAACACCTTGCACTTCAGGTATCAGATTTAGCCATAGGTATCTAAACATTATCATTTAAAAGACTTTTTCAGCAGACCCTCTATGAATCAATCCTAATTCTAAACCTCACCTCTCCTCAGTTGCAGTAATCACCCCAGCAACTATATTTAAGCTTTAAATTATTTTATCACGCCCAGCGCTATTGGGACTTCCGCTAAGATATATGCAAATTGCTCTAGTCAATCCTCAGATTCCCCAGAACACCGGTGCCATCGCCAGAACATGTGCTGCAACCAAGTGCCCACTACACATTGTGGGCAAGCCAAACTTTGAAATCAGTGATAAGACTGTCCGGCGGGCCGGCCTTGACTATTGGCCCTATGTTACGATGATCACCCACGAGAGCTGGCAGGACTTTTTGACCTACTGCTCCACAGATTTTCCGGACAGCAAGCTCTATCTGTTCTCTAAGTTTGGCAGAACGCTCTACTTTAACGCTCAATATCAAAAAAACGACTTCTTGGTTTTTGGTAGTGAAACTAAAGGTCTGGGGCCGGAAATTATTAATTCGTTTCCACAGTCGCAAGTGCTGACCTTGCCGATGTTTGAGCCGGCAGTACGCAGTCTTAATTTAAGTAATACTGTAACTGCAGCGCTTTACGAGGGAATTCGTCAGAATTATAGCTCACACCTTAACTAAAAGCTGCTTAGCGAGTGAGAACCTGCCTAAACTGGTCGCTTAGGCGGTTTTCTGAGACCTTGAGCGCGATGATGTTGATATTTCAATAGCGTAAGTTTCTGAACGGCTCTATTTGGAAATTCCACAAAAAAACAACGAAAAACAACGAAAGACTCCTGGCCGTAGGAAGGTCGCCAGACGACTAAAGGTTGCTAAACAAGTGACCCCTGAGACTAAAGGGCTGCTCTCCTTTGCAGAAACGTAGCTTCTGCGCAAAAATCTCCGTTTTTCCCGGGTGTTCTAGGGGCGAGAAAACAAGTTTGGTCCTCCTGAAGATATGCTTAATGATGCGTTAGCATCATTGCAATTAATCGGGTTTGGATGAAACGCAAGGATTTTAGTCATTTAAGACTAAAACCCTTGCACTTCAGAAATCAGATTTAGCCATAGGTATCTAACATTATTACCTAAAAGACTCTCTCAGCAGGCCCTGTTTAGCCCTGAGCATTCTGCGTTATTACAGGAATGAGTTTTTCATAAGGCTCTAATCAAGCCCGACTCTTATGCTAAGCAGCAGATTCCAAACTATGGCGCAGTTTATTCAGGGCAAGAATTCTGTGCGTAGCAAAACCGGGCGATTCCGACTTAATTTTAGCGAGCGAATCTGAGCAGCCGGTAGGTTTAAATATTGGGTCGTAACCAAAGCCTTTAGCGCTTTGGCCGCTCCTGTAATCTGAAGCCGCAAGAATTTCGCCGGTCAGTTCCCCTAAATATTGGCTGTATTCGCCGTTTTCTCTGATTAAAACAAGTTGAGCGATAAATTTTGCTTTGCGGTTTTTCATGTCTTCGAGTTTCTGCAGCAATAGCAGGTTATTAGCCACCACCAAATTCTTAGTAGTTTGCGTGCCTTGGTCGCCAGCAAGCAGGGCAAATCTGGCGGAATAAATTCCGGGCTGATTATCCAGCGCTTCGACCTCAATCCCGCTGTCATCTGAGAGAACAGAGAAAGCCTCAGGGACTGACTCAGAACTCGCCCAGCGCAGAACTGCTCTTGCCTTAATCAGCGCATTCTCGAGATAGGTAACGCCAGTTTCATCAGGGTCCGGAATCTCTCTGGGTATCTGATGCTTCTGCTGCCATTGCGACAAGCTAAAGACCTCCAGGTTTCGAACCGACTGCAGATACTCGGTAATTTCAGCAACCTTGTGAGCGTTATTCGACGCAACGAGAATCCTTGGCATATCTGATGTAAATTAGAGTCAGGATTATTGCTAAGGCAACAGCCAGCCAGGCCAGCGGATAATTGAGCAGATAGTAGCGTTTAGCTGCCCTTGAGGTAATTACCAGCTCGGGGGCAAAATCAGTTGTAATCTTAGTCAGTTTGATCGCAGCAATCCAACCTCCGTGCAATCCTGCAATCAGGAAAAAATTATTGGTTTTATAGTAGACGTAAGCCAGAAAGTATCCGATAGTCAGAAGAATAACTGCTGCTGCAAGCAGGTCAAAAGTCATCAGACTATCTGTGACCACAAGGTAGTATCTAAAGCCCGCAAGTAAGTCAAAGGTCTCAAAAGAGAAGCTCTTAACCGGCGTAATAAAGTGGGCCAGCGAATAGATAAATGCGGTGGCAAGAGCAGCGAGATGAAAGTGATATTTTTTTGCTAGATTCTTAAACAGGAAAACCCGAAAAACCAGCTCCTCAAGTACAGAAACAATCAGGATGGTAAAGATTAATTTAAATAGCTTGCGCAGGTAGTATGCTGGCTCATAGCTTTCGTAGAATAACTGACCGTAGGAGACCATCAGAGGAATTACAATGATTATTGGCAGCAGCGTGAGCATCAGGCCGACCATAAAGCTGCGGAGAGCCTTTTTTTTCGCTCCGGTCTGTTTAAAGACAAAAATCTGTCGGATCGGCTCTAAATCGAAATGCCGCCTTTGAAAGTAAACCAGAAAAATCAATACCAATAGAGCGACGCGGTCATAGATCCGGGAGAAAGGCCAGATTTCAGTGCCAAAGATCAGCTGCAGTCCGGCATAGAGAAATGGCGTCAGGATTGCTGAGAGAAATAGTAATTGCGCCAGCAGCACCAGAAGTTTGATCAGAATCATTGCCGTAGGTTATAGCCTAACTCAGGCTAAAGCAGAAGTACTGTGAACCAAGAAGTTATTGACTGGATATGGACTTGTCAGCGCAGGAGTGTCGAGTGGTTGAGCCTAAACTAAGCCATTAACGTGCACGGATTTTGCCATTAACAGCAATAGCCTCATGTATTCCTCTTAAGCCTGACAAAAAATTAATCGCATCGATGCTAGCTCATCACTAGAGCATATCTTCAGGAGGCCCTATTTTATCTTTTCACTAAAAGAATACTCAGCAAAATCGAAGATTTTTGCGCCAGAAACTACGTTTCTGTAAAAGAGCCGCGCTCTTTTGACTTTAGGGGTTACTTATTCAGCAACCCTTCTTTGACTTCGCCCAAAACAGCGAGAAAGTAAGCTGATCCTCAGACACCAAACGAATAGAAGGGCCAACAAACTTGATTCGATCTCGCCAAATTAGACGCTTAAACGTTTGCAGTAGAACTTCCTCTTTTGCATAAACATGTCAGTATTCTAGCGTAGGACTTACACATTAAATTAACTTTTTTTTTGATGACGACTCTGGTGTCTAACGTCAGCTGTTGGTTACTATCACCTGATTACATGCTCGGGTGATAATCTTCAGTTTAAGCGCGTATCATCAATACGGTTTAGAGCTTCTCCCCGCTGAGCCGGATGTATTCTTTGCGCATCTTTCTGACTGCAGTAGTCTTCATCCGCGAGATATGACATCGGCTGTAGTTAAGTTCGCGCGCTAGTTTTGTCACCTGCTCTTCCTGCAGATAAATACTCTTAATGATTTCCTGCTCCAGGGGGCTCAGGGTTTGGCAGGCTTTCTCAGCCAGCTTAACCATTCCATTATGAATACACTTCTCCTCAGGCTGATGGCTGTCGCGAATACCATAGATTTGTTCTACTTCAGTATTGTTTATTCTCTCTTTTCCGATAAAGCCGCTCTCAATATTCTCATCTGAAAATTCGAGGGGAATTGGACAGTTACTGGCGCGTTTGTTGATTGTGCGAATTAGATTACCGCGCAGATAATAAAACATAAAAGTAGTGAATGCTGTGCCGTGGTCCGGATCAAAATGTTTTACGGCTTCACACAATGATAAGTCGACGATGCTCTCCAGCTCTGAGAGCTCAATGCGCGCGCCCCACTTGCGCAGGATGCTACAGGCAAGCTTGCGCCCCTTTTCACGATTATCGATAATCAAATCATCTTTCTGCTCATTCGACAGATGCTTTGCTACTTTTAAGTCTTTTGCCCGGTCATGCCGGTAAGCCACGGTTAATTTGGCAACCTTTTTATTCATTTAAACATCCAATGAATAACAATTCAGGGCTATAAACTCGCTCTGATTTTAATACATGATAATAAAACGGCTATCATCTGCATTGTTAATTCTAAATTATGGCCGAAACCACTATTGTAATATCAGCACTGAGCGGAGATTTGCTTCTTTAATTCTGTGCCCGGTCGTCAAAGGGCACCTAATGAGGTTAATACTGGCGAAACTGTGGTTTAGCAGAGGTTATCGGGGGGTACTCTAATCAGCTGATTAGGACCCTCTTTTAAATAGGAAGTTTGGGGCTAACTGTAAGCCGACAAGCCTGCGCGGCAGGCAAATCGGCTTGCGCTTAAATTATCTGATTAATAGGATTTTAAGCGCGCCTTAATATTGATATAATGTCAGGACATATGGAAAAAGAGAAAGTTTTACTAAGCCTTGAAGAAGCAAATGAATTAGTGCTTGAGTTTCAGGAATGGGCCTTGAAAATTGCTAAGTCGGTAGCTCGTGGCTGGAACGTGGACTGGCAGCTCGATGGGCTCGATGGTGCAGCCTTAGAGGCCTTGATTTTTTGTTCCCGCCGCTTTGACCCGACGATTGGCGTGCCCTTTAAGAGCTACTCCCGACGCAGAATTCACGAAGCTTCGACAGAGGCCGCCCGCAAATCAAAATCCTGGCAAAAAAACAGTCGGACATCAAAGCGGACGGAGCGCCTAGCCAGAGCAATCTCTGCAGAGCTCTTCGAGCTGTTTCCGGGTGTGCGTAGTGGTAACCTTCCGGGGGATGATGACAGTGAGGCAGGGATTAGGGTTGGAATCCAACAGTTACTAATTAGTGCGTGCCTGATTTCGACCAAACAAGGTCTGAGTAATTCAAACCCGGAAGAGGCAACTGAGTTCAAAAACATGATCGACACCCTGACCAGGCTAAAGCCTTTGCATCAGATGCTGATTTGGAAGGTCTATTGGGAGGGCAGCTCTTTACGCGGCGTAGCTACTGATTGGGAGACCGACGAGCTTAACGTCATCCGGGAGCATAAAGTTTTGGTTGAGTACCTACAGAAGTCTTTCCAGACGGGTAAAGAATTTGCGGCAGTCAGAGTCCGACCTGGCCTGCAGGATGCAGACCTGACCCAAGCCGAAGCTGAGAATTACGGCATCTTCAGCAAAAAGTCAGAAAGTTTATAGTTTTATAGATAAGTTATGGTAGACGAAATTAACGGCAAAAAGAGCAAAGTCTCTCAGGTCAAGAGTAAAACCACTGCTGAGATAAAACAGACCAGCTCTCTGCAGTCTCTTAGAGAAGCCGGTGGAGTTAAGGCGGTCAGTAAGACTAACATCCGGGCTGCAAAGCATACCCGCGAGATGTCAGCTGCTGAGCGCGAGCATCTGCTGGCAATGGTCAGTGAGGAGGCTAAAAAGATTTTTGGTAAATCTAAGATGTCTGATGAGCAGAAAGAGATTATCGAGTCTGCGGTAAAGCAGACGCTTGATGCGGCAACGGTAGTAGAAGAAGAGTAATCTTTGAGGACGCTAATCTGCCTGCTAATCTTAATTCTTGCAGCCAGCTGCATTTTTCTGGCCTCGGATCTCTCCGGTGTTAGCAGCGCAGGCCCGACATTCTGGATTCTGCTGTCATTAAGTATAATGGGGCCAGCTGTTTGCCTGATTTTGATCGCCATTCTGACCTGCAAACCGATCTTCGGCAAAACTGCTGGGGCGGTTCTGCCGCTCGCCGTGGTTCTTGGTATCGTCTTAATTAGCTACGATCCGCAATACTACATTCTACCTCTGCTCTCTGATGGCGCAGGATTGAGTACCCTTTTTGCTGCCATTCAAAATATAATCGAAATTGTCGCGCTGGGATCTGCAGGAATTATGCTTGCCCTGGCTGGCCTGAAGTTTCTGCTGGAGTTTGCCCTTAAATTACCACCCGCTGCACAGCCCGAGGCTTTGCTAAACCTGCTGCTGTTATTTGTCTGCAGCAGTCTGTTTGGACTATTGGTCACTACCCTGCAAGCTGTCTCCTGATGAGTGAGATCATCTGGCCATCAAAGAAGAAACGCCGTGAGCTTTTTAGGAACGGCGTAAATTATTATAGCAGCGAGGTCAGTCTAAGTTGCGCTGTGATTTATTCGCTATTCTTTTTGCTGAGCGAACTACGGCCCGGACGTATTTTGATTTGGCAACAAAAACTGGGAGATCTGATCTCTGGCAAAGGAGAGCTTAGCGAGCAGTTGCTTGGCTTATTGCAGACCGGAATCGGTTTCTCGGCTGCGTATCTGGCTGGTTTGATTTTAATTCTTCTGCTGGCAAATCTTGTCCAGAGCATGTTCATTCTGAGCTTCTCAAACCTTGGCATACAGACAGAGCGCTTAAGTCTGCAGAAGAACCCCGCAAGGCGGACCTTGGTTCATGTCCTGGTCTATTCATCGTTTAGACTCGCTACGCTATCGGTTATTTCTATTTTTCTGGCTTTTAGACTCTCAGGCTATCTGCAGGATTATACAGATAAAGATCAGAGCTTCTGGCTTGATAGCTTCAAAACGGACCTTTACACGCTTGCGGCCCTGGTCAGTGTTTTAACGATCCTCCGCTTCTTGTGCTCATGGTTACAATTTAATTATGAGCACAGAATGTCACAGACCGAGCTAATGGCTGAAATCTCTGAAGATGCCGGCGGCAAAGTCACTAGCGTCTGACCTCTCGCTGGTTGTAGCGAGAGAGTTGTAGTTTAAAATAACGAATTAAGTCAGAGTGGTTTAATTGTTTACTATCAATCATATCCTGAATTTCTCCCAACATGCTACCTGCATTTGAGAATTGCCCCTGACAAATTAGCACTGTGATCATAAACAGTTGCGCCTCAACTGACCCGGGCAATTTTTTAACGGCGAGGCCGGCGCTTACCTCAGCCTGTTCAAAGTTCTCCAGTAGAAACACTGTAATTCCGCGCCCAAGAATTCCCGGAACATAGTCTGGTGCGATCACGTTCAGACCCCGGAAAACAAGCTCGGCTTTACGGTAGTGACCGGACTCCAGATAAAACTTGGCCAGCGAATAGATTAGCTCTACCTCTGATGCAGAATAGTCAGAACGAGTCTGAGCGCTAGCTTGTCCTTCCCTATTCATCACTCTGCTCGCTGAGATCTTTTTGCTTGTCGTATTCCAGTTGAAGGCTGGACCAGTCGATAATTTGCTTAAGCATATCTCTTTCTGCTTTTATTTTAGGGATATCCTGCGGACTGGCAGTTTTGATAATTTCATCAAGACTGTCAGCGCGCGCAAAGTAGGCTGCAGTGTAATCGCTTAGGTCCTCGAGTGGCTTACGTTCGGGTAATAAGCAAAACATCGGAGCCTTGGAGAATGAATCTGCATTTAAAAATTTCATAAATGTTATTGATAGGCGAGTTGAAATAATTGTCTGAGTTGACCGGAAGCCAAAGGAATAAAAACGTAGAGCAGACCGAGCAGGATCAAGGTTTTAGCGGAGTAGTCAATCAGTTGGTTCTGAATACCAAATAGCGCTTGGACAAGACTTGTGAGCACCGAGCCAAGTAACAGCGCCAGCAGCAACGGCAAGTTAAGTATGAGCAGAGTCTTAGTTGCCAGAACCAGAATGTTGTAGAGCTCAGCCTCAATCATTATTCAGCTCAAATATGTATTTACAATTTTCTCAGTCAGGAGATGCCAGCCGTCTATAAAATAAAAGAGCAGAAGCTTAAGCGGAAGACTAACTACTGAGCTTTGCAGCTGCGTAATGTTAAGAGCGGTCAGAACATTGGAAACTGTAAAGTCTATGACCAGAAAAGGAATAAGAATGATCAGGCCGATATAAAGCGCAGTTCTGAGCTCCGAAAGCATAAATGAGGCGACCAACAAACCGGGACGCTCCCCTGCCACTGGTAACTGAGCTGATGATTGGGCTGACAATTGGGCTGATGCAGCCTCAGGTGGGTTGTTGGCGGGCAAAGGTGTAGTTGCTACCTGCTGTTGTTCTGCCAGTTTATCTTGCAGCTGCGCGAGCGATGTGTAGATCTTCTGGTCGGTGTGTTGGCTTAAAACGGGGGCAAACTTTTGCATGAAATCTGCAGAATCAGAAACCTGAGAATAAGCCGACCAACCTCCTTGCTCCTGAACTAAAGGCTCGGCGATAAAAAATGTCAGGACTAGAGCAAAGAAAACCATCACTAAGCCGAACAAGCCTCCATGCAGCCCAAGGCCGACCCGAAAGAGACAGCCAACAGTCAAAAGTTTGAGGAAAGCTGTACAGCTGAGGATCAGCAAAGCAAATAAAAGCGGATTAGAAAAGATATCCATAGTCTGTTTTTATCACGCTTTATGCTGAGTGAACATGCAGAGAAATCTGCTGATTTTGTTGGCGGATGTCCGCTTTTAATTCTAAAGAGTCTTTTGAACCAGTGGCGGTAAGTGTTAAAGGCGCATCCAGACTAATTCCCGTTGTGAAAGTATATTCTGCCTGTTCGAGTAACTTGGTTTGATTTGGCTCAAGAAAAATTTTGCCTAGTTTTAGTTGCGTCTTTGTCGATAGATCAGCTGGATAGGCCAACTCTCCGGTGATTTTTGCCGCAAACTGTCCTTCAAAAATCCCCAATTCTCCCAGATAAGCAGTTCGGTTATCAACGGCGATCATAATTTCTGAAGGGCTGAATTCATTGAGCGGGAGAACATCTCCGGCACTAAGGACAGAGTCTGCTGAGAAAGAGTTAAAGAAGATCTCGGCCTCTGCAATTCTTAATTCCGCCAGATTTATCGACTGGGTTTGACGGCGCCAGAGATTATCGAGAAGATTAAAAAGCTTCTGCTCAATTAAAAGCCAGAAACTGTAGAGTTCATTATTGATAATATAAGTGATCTTAACGGCAGCAGCAGGTTCGATCTGGCTAATTTCTGCGCGACCGACAAATCTCAGCTGGTCCAGTCGAGGCCCAGTCCAAGACTTATCAAGGGCAGTAAAAAAACGCCGCGCAAAATATTCTTCAACTAGACTACTGGCAGTTTGATCAAAACTCTCGCTCAAAAGATTAAGCAGCTTTAGTGAATGCTCCTCGTAAATCAGTCCAATCTTCTCACCATTAAGTTCTGCTAACCAGCTGTGACTAATATTAATCGGCCAGGTAAACGCTGGCTCAATTTTAGCTATTTTACAGTCAACTTTCAGATTATTGAGAATTGCTGCCCAGTGGTTAGTAAAACTTGGCACCCACCGTCCGGGCTGAGAGCTAAGAAAGCCGGAACCAATTTGGAGAGACCCCTTGGTGAACTCTGAAATAGCTGATTGGAAATAATTTTTTTGGTTCTCGGACATTATAAATCTCCTGCTTCATTTAGTTCTGCAAGGGCGTCTCTGAGATAGGCTGCTGTATATGAGAGGCGTAAGTCAGGCTTTGGAATCGCCAGGATCTCAGCAGCCGCCAGAGTCAGGCGCTCGCTGTCTACCTGGTCGTTACTCAGGTAGTCCTCGGCATCAAATCCGTCAATTAAAACAGCCAAAGCTACCAATGCTTTTAGTTTAGCTGGCAGACCGGCAAAAGTTTCATTCGAGTTAGATGCCTTATTCATTGTTATCTGCGCTATTTCGAGGAGGATCACTAAGCAGTTTGGTTTGACTATCCTTGCCACCGGTACCGAATGACAGCAACTTAGTATTTAGATTTTTTCTTTTTAAGAGCACTAAAGCGATCAGCCCACCAAATAAAATTGCGAAGGTTACCACCAGCAAAAAGATAATACTAAGGTCTAAGTCAGTACCGGCGGGGACCTGCCAAATCAAAAAAGGCACCAGAGCTACAGCTTCGACCTTACTCCCACGATTAATTAAGCCAACCGTGGTTTCAGCAAGCTGTGGCTTAACTTCAGCTGCATCGAGTACATTAACTACAATATTTTCTGCTCTAGCATCAGGAAAACTGTTAGCGGCCAAACCGACAATCTGATCACGTGTCTCAGAGGCGTCGCAGTCAGAGCAGACCAGATTAACCGATACAGCTGAAGTGCCGGGCTGATTAGCGCGTGTGTTTTGGCGGACGATCACTTTGGCAGACTTAACTTTTGTCTGGGTCAGCAGCAGGCGTTCAAACTCAACAGCTAGCGCTCTGTCGATCCGCAGATTTTCTACCTCTTGAGTATTTGGCATAAAACTACGATTTTTTGTCAGCTCGGCAAACTCTGAATCATCAGCTTTGAGCAACTGCAAATCGCTGATCACTGAAATGGCAATCAGGCGGTCTCTCTCTGCTACCGCAATATTATAGTAGTTATCGCTTCGGCTATTGGTATCTTTGGTAATCTGGCTGCTTATTCCCCGCTGGTTGAGAACCGAGACAATTTCATGTGCCTGACTTTGGTCAACCTTCTCTACAATCAGAGATTCACCGCAGGCACTTAAAAAGAGCAGTAGCACCAAAAAGGCCAATATCCTCATCTAGCTAATACTTTAAAAAAGCTATTGCAGGCCCAACCTATTCTGGCAGACCAACAAAGCGGTAAGCCACCTTACCAAATTTAACCCAGTCGCCATTATCAACTTTAATCAGATCTTCGACCAGTGAGTAATCACTTTCTCCGGACTTTTTGACAAACACGCCCTGCTCACTCAGAAGATCCTGGACTTCGAGTCCGGAATCCTTGGTAACAGTTACAAGCGCGTGGGGGGTGGAAATACTGCTATCGTTGATAATAAAATCAGTTTTCTTCAGGCTGTTTGCAGTAACAAAGAATTTGCCTGCTCTGACCTCAATAGAACTGCCTTCCGGTGAATCAAAGCTAACCAGCCAACCCAGAAGAGTGTTGTTTGATTTTACCTGTGATGCTTTAGCCATCTTGCTGACTTGTTCAGACTCGTTGTTTGGTTGTTTCATTTTTTTATCTAATTTTAAATCGTTGTTGTTTTGGCCTTTCTCAGAATTCTGCTCCGCCTCTATACCGTCTGGCTCCGAGACTTTCTGCTCAGCGCTTCTATCTTCTACGGTCTGGGACTCACTTTGCTCAGATTCTTCTTCTTCGCTTGCCGCAGATTCATTCTGATTCCTTGCTGCCAGCTCTGCGTTGAGCGAGCTCTTCCTGATGTCGTCACCTGCCCCGTTTGCTTTCGCATCTTCAGGATTTTTCTCCCCGGCAAGTAGTTCGTCATCCACTTCTTCATCTAATGGTTCATCTGTCTCACTAGCAGCGGAAGCTTCTTGCTCAGGCTCTGCCTCATCACCATCTGCGCGTTTCTGCTCTGGTGCATCAAGATCTGATCCTGCCGTTTCATCCCCAGACTCCTTATCGGCGTCATCTCCGGACACATCTTCCTCTGAGCTCTGATCCTCTTGCTGCTCAGCATTGAGCTCTTCAAGTAAATTATCTAACTCTTTGATTGCCTGCTCTTCGTCAAAGTCTGCATCGGACTCTTCTTTGGTAGCCTCCTGATCATCAAACTCGCTGAGCACATCGCTGGCAACAAAATCAGCAAGTGGGTCTGCGCTTGCAGCTTGATCTCCGTTTGTTCCGGAACCGTTGCCGTTACCATTATTTTTGGTCTCTGCTTTGGCTTGGGCGTCCTGCGAATCGGTATTTGCGTCCGCTGATTGTTCCAGGGCTGCCCCACACATCCGGCACCGCGTAGAGAGCGCCGGAACAAGGCTGCGGCAGGAGTTACAACGAATAAACGTCAATTCTGAACTATCTGTAGACATACTAAGTTATTTAAAAAATTATGTTTTTGATTAAAACCAAGACAAAAGCTAAGAACAGCAGGGAGAAAAGAGCCAGTAAAAATAACAATGCTTTTCTCTTCAAACTAACCTCATTAAACTGGTTGAGCATTCCAAACCCCTGCTCCCCGGCAACCGGCTTAGTAGCCCCAATACCCTGCCGTAAGGCCTTAAAGCTGTCGGTCTTATAGTGAGCAGCGTGCAATTGTGCCGCGGTTAAACTACTGGTTTTCCGAACTTCACCCTCTTCTAAAATATCTGCTGCTAGCTCTGCACCCTCAGATTCAACAGCAACCTCACCATTAATAAATGCGTCGGCACGACCGCCGGTTTCATAAAACTTATCAACTGAATCCTGGTCAAAACAGATAGCAATGGTTAGGCCTGACCCAAAATGCAGCGTCTCAGCCTGGTCCTGAAAGAAAACTTCATCCTCTGTATGAATAATTCCCGCTGAATAAGCTGTTCCGTTGGTGCTTAAATCTACAACTTCAACCGATCCATTTGCATGATAGCGAACTTTGCAATGCTGCCGGGAAACAAATGGGGCGCCAATCCACAGATCAGAAGAAGGGTCACGACCGATTATGTACCACTGTTGACGACGCAGAATTAGCTTAGCCGGTTTTACTATTTCGTTATTAGTGATTAGCACTGGAAACTTTTGTTGCTGGTCGACATCTGTAGCTTCAACAACGCTGGCTATCTCCGGTGCTTCCGTTACCGCAGCTTGCTCCACCTGAGGCCCTGTCGGAGGACCCTGTTCCTCGCTGGCAAACCCGGTGAGTTCTTCAGTTAGCGACTTTTTCTTCTCACTGACTTCAGGCGTAGCTTCTTTTTTCTCTTCTCTCTCCATCAGCTCGCTGTAGGAGTCCGACAGCAGACCAGTCAGCTTAGCCGATGCGCCCAATGTAACCACCTGGCCAGGTTCAAAATAGGTGCGGCCAGAAATTTGCTTCCCGTCGAGATAGGTTCCGTTAGTTGAGCCATTGTCCTCAACCCAGAATTTGCCTGCCTGATAGCTGAATTTGGCATGATTGCTTGAGACATCGTCTGTCTGAAACTTCAGAATGTGATTTCCTTTACGGCCGGCCGTTAGTACCTGATTCTCCGCAATTGAGATTTCAGCCGGGTAGGGTCTAAGATATTTTATTAGCGGAAACGGGTCGATGCGCCCTGCCGCTGCTTGTTTAAGCATTCTCAGCCCTGCCAGGTCTGGTGGTTCCTGCTCCCTGAGCATAAGATCTGCATCAATTGTAGTAATAAGAAGCTTAACCCCAGCGACAAAAATCTTGGTGTTAAATTCGTAGGTCTCGTTTAAGAGGTTTGCCTGCTCCTGCTCAGTCAGTTCCTTACCTGGCTTGCGGCGTTGCTCGCATTTAAATGTATTGCCAAGCTTTTTGTAGATGATCAGGTCAAATGGATATTCGGAGAACTTATTGATAATTAGGTCGGCATCCTGGTCATCACTGATCTTTAGCCAAGGCTGTTGGATAAAGAACTTCTGGTCTGTCCCCTCAGATGTCTGGCCCGATAATATTTCGACAACAAACATTTAGTTCTTGTTCAACATGCTATAAAATTATAAACAGAACATAAGCAGAGTGTTCTGTAATGTATTAGATTACCTTAAACCAAAATAAGTTACAGTTTCTTTCAAATCTGTCGACTGCCTTAAGCAGAGTTTAAGCTGTTTTTTGTTCTAGCAGCTTTTTCAGGCTAAATCATGCAATCTGCCGACTGATTAGTTATTTGGAGTTAAAAATTACTATATGAATACAATTTTAATTATCGATGACGACCTTTCTCAACTTGATCTGGTCGAAATCATGCTGGAGAGCTCCGGATTCGACGTTTTCAAATCGCACAGCGGAGAAATTGCGCTGGATCTGCTCAGGACGGCTCAAGTTGCTCCTGGTCTGGCTCTGGTCGACCTGATGATGCCCAGGATGTCAGGCGCTCAGACAATTGCCGGGATTAGAGCTCTAAATCAATCCTTTCCAATCATCGCCTTTACCGCCGCAGATGATCAGGACCTTCACCAGTCAGCAATTGATGCCGGTGCTGACAAGGTACTGACTAAACCGAGTAAACCAGCCAATCTAATTGCAGAGATCAAGGCCTTACTTAAGTAGGGGTTACTTGATCATCAACCCCCAATTAAGTTTTTGAAGTGCAAGGGTTTTGGCCACTCTTGGCTAAAACCCTTGCACTTCAGGTATCAGATTTAGCCCTAAGCATAGAGTATTACTGCGCAAGTGACTTTTTCAGAAGGCCCTAATAACCCTTGGAGATAATACCTTTTGGGGGATTTATGCTATTTTTGGCCAGATGCAGAGCAATCGAAGAAGCTAGGTGATTACAAGAGATGCGCTCTGAGGTTAAGCCCTTCAATGGTCGCAAGCTGCCTATCGGTCTCAGCTAAATTGACGACGATATTCTGCGAGCAAGACAGCAGTTGCCTGAGCGACGTTTAGCGAAGAGATTTTGCCGTACTCGGGGATTCGGACTCTGAAGTCAGCAGTCTTTAGAATTAACTCCTGCACACCGGTAGACTCAGACCCCATAACCAGTACAGTCTTTTGCGGGAATTCAAAATGATTGAGGCTAGCCAACTGTGACGAGAATTTCTGATCGTCCTCGGAAGCATCCGCCGCTACCAGCCAGTACCCGTACTCCTGGAGCTTCTTGCAAGTCTGACTAAGGTTTTTCACTGGGATCAGGTTCAGACATTCACTAGCTCCGGCTGATGCCTTAACAACCGTCGGAGTGATCCCTACCCCCTTATTACTCGACCAGATAATACCATCAGCACCAAAGCATTCTGCTGAGCGCATAATCGCGCCAAAATTATGGGGGTCAAATATTTGGTCCACCAGCAAAACTATTGAAGGTACATCCTGCGCGGAATCAGCCAGATACTTTAAATCCTGAAATGTACGCTCAGTCAGATCTGCAACTACATTTTGGTGGACGGCCTCAGGCAGAAGCTGGTCGAACCAAGCCGAGGTTTTAATCTCCAGCTTTTTTGCAAAGCGTTCAAAGAGTTCTGCGCGTTTTTCAGTAGTGTAGAGGCGAATCAGTCTTTCCGGGTTGGCGGCCAGGATCGCGTCCACTGGGTTTTTACCATAGACGAGATTAGTAAATTGCGGTTTGGCAGCTTTCAAAGAACAGGAGACTTAAAGTCTAATTAGACCTTTGAATCTGGGCCAGCGGAGTCATCAGCACCCTTGTTTGCAGCACGGTTTTTCTCCTTTTCCTGTGCCTCTTTTGAATCTTGAGTGATGTCAATGGCGTCAGCTTCATTGTAAGATTTTTTGAAGTTACTGATCGCCTTGCCAAAGCCTGCACCTAACTCAGGTAATTTCTTGGTACCAAAGATTAAAACCACCAGCGAGGCGATTATGACTAATTCTGGGAGTCCGAATGGCATTAGAGAAGATAATTTAAAGGCTTAACAATTTAACTAACCGAGAACACTCTCGAAGTAAAGAAGGCCGCCTGCGCTTTTGCTTGTAATGGTAACACAACTGAGAAAGGTTTGCTCTGATTGGCCGCAATCAGAGTTTTTTTTCGGAGGACAGGAGAGGACGCCTGCGCAAGAATAGTCTGTTGCAGGGTCAGGGGCTGCAAAAGCTCTTTCTGGTTGAGGTTTAAGGAATTGCCGGAAACTACGCGTTTTGTGATCTTTCCGTTGCTGTCAAAAACGGCAGCTTCAAGCTGGGGTGCGCCTACAGTCTGCTTGCTGTTGTTAAACACCTCCCCGCGGATAATGCTAAATTTCTCGCTTTGCTGATTGGTGAAAAACCGATGCTCTATATTTCTCACCCCCACTCCTGCCGGCAGAGCCGCGGCAAGCTGACCGTCTAGTAGACTAACGCCTGCGACTGGTTCAGAGATTGACTCGATAACGCTGCTAAACTTCTCAGGCTTCTGAGCAACGTAGTTAGAAAACAAATACATTCCAATTAAAATCAAAACTATTGGAATGATAAAAAATGCCAGACGGATACTGCGAACCGCAGATGTCAGTCCAAAAGAGACCCCCTGGCGGACAGACTTTCTGCTGTTTGTCCCGATTCTCTGAGCGCAATCACTGCTGAACTGCCTGTAGTCAACTGCCAGATCTTTGACCTGACTGAGCTGCCTGCCGGCACGTTCGGCGCCCATTGAGAACAAAGAGCTAACGGATGAGGTCTTTCGGAGCAAATTTTGCCTGACCATTGCCAAGCGAGCGCCAGGAGCGCGGCGCTCTCCGGCTTCCTTAGCTTCCTGCTTATTTTCTGACTCCTCAGTCTGATTAAAAACAAAACGATTGCCATAGTTGCGGACCGACAAACCTGACTGCTGCGCCTGGACTGGCGCGATAAACCTTTGCTGCGTAACTGCGGAACTAACAGCAGGCGAAAATTCATCATGCTTTTTAGAGTCTGACTGCGATTTAGCAAAGAGATGTCTGGCCGAACGTTGATTCTTTGAAGCCTCTTCAACCTTAGTCTGAAATTTAGAAATCAGATTTTTTGCACCATCAAAATTAAAACTGGCTTTGGCGACTGGCGCGCGATCTGTAGCCGAGGGCAAAGAAAAATTAGCTGAGGCGGCTTTGATTTTCAGGTCAGAGTTAAAACCGTACGAAGAGTTCTCTTGCTCAGCAAAAAGTAGGCGTTGATTAATAAAGCTTACTTTGCTTTGCGCATCAGGTTCCTGACCTGGACCTGATGAAACTTGTGGTGGGGTCGGCCTGCTGATTTCAATCTTTGACTGCAAAGGAGAGAGGCTCGCTCTGTTGGAATCCTCCTTCTCTGGCTCTTCCCTACTGCTTTCTATGTGCGTGCTGACAAAAATTTCGTCACAACTAAAGCAGTGAAATTTTGCAGTGCCAGTTTGGCCGAAAGCTTGCGGCGGAACACCGTAAGTGGTGGTGCAATGTTCGCATTGGATAATAATATTCTCTGCAGCAGAATTTAGTGTGCTTGATTCACGTTGTGAATCATTACCAAAGTAAGACATACGAATATTAACCAATAAAAAATTTTACTTTAAGAACTTTAAAGTAAAACTAAAAAACCTGCTAGTGAAAAGCTGTAATAAAATAGTAAATTATAAACGATTTTTCAGCAAAAGAAATTTGCATAAATCGAATAGTCCCCGGGCTCGGTTCTCTTGGCTCGTGCAGCTCACGCCAATGCATGCGCTGTCCTGTCGGGACTGGCAGGCCCTCGCATCTGAGATTGTCATGACGGCTTATTACACAGTAGTAGACTAAGAGCCTACAGCTCAGGTTCTTCCAGCGACAGCAGCGGATTGGGTTATAGACTCCTCTGGATTTGGAGAGCAGAAATTTTAATGAGCGCGTTCGAAAGCCTCCCTCAAAACGGGGGCAATTGAGCTCCCCGCAGCATCAGAGTTTAAGACTGGCTCCCTCCGAGCTAGTCGGGACTAAAAATAAGTCCAACTGCCTCAAAGTCCCCAGCCCCAGGATTATTTCAGGCATACTTGGGAGGTTGCTACCTGGGTACCCCCTAAGTCTAAAGTGCTCCGCACTTTTAACAGGCGGAAAAAAAAGAATTTGACCTTCCCATGTGGGGGTTGCTGAACAAGCAACCCCTAAATATTGCTCTGAGCGGTAGCTCAGTAATCGAGTTCAAACCTACGTAAGACGTGTTCGTAGTCTTTTTTAGTGAAGATTTGGAATTCGCCGGCTTTTAGCTTGCCCAATTTAAAAGGACCAAATTCCTGACGACTAAGAGATTTCACCGGGAAGCCCATCTGCTTAAAAATCCGTCGAACTACCCGGTTTCGTCCTTCCTGCAGCGTCAGCTGAACAAGAGTATGCTGATGAGAGCTTGAGAGAATCTTCCCCTCGCCTTTAACCTTCCCGTCCTTGAGAAAGATTCCCTTCTCAATTTTCTTCAGGAGATCTTCTGAGAACCCCGAGCTGGTCAAAATACGATAGACCCGGTCAACCTGCTTGCTGGGGTGAGTCAATTTGTTAGCTAAATCACCGTTATTAGTGAAAAGCAGCAAACCAGAAGTATTATAGTCAAGCCGGCCAACCGAATTATAACTCCGGTGTTGCTTTGGCACAAAATCGTAAACCAGCTTTCGCTCTTGCTTATCCTGCTTACTGCAGAGGCAAGCTACCGGCTTGTGCAGCATAAGTAGTCCTTTGACTGACTTGGATTTGGCCGGGATAAACTTGTTTCCGACCTTTATTTGATCTTCTTCAGGATCTACCTTAAATCCGAGCTCAATTACGGTTTTACCGTTGACGCTAACTTCTCCCGCCTTGATCAGCTCCTCTGCTGCCCGCCTTGAGGCGATTCCGGCATCGGCGATTACTTTTTGAATTCTGACATACATAACTTATTCCTGTTCACCCGGGTCGCTCATGATTTCTTTTAATTCCTTGAGCTCTGGCAGCGACTGCAGATCACTAAGACCAAACACCTGAAGAAAGGCCTCAGTGGTCACATATACTGCAGGCTGGCCGGCCGTGTTCTGAACCCCGGCGATCTTTAACAATTTACGGTCGATCAGAGTTTTAAGCGTCGGGGTAACATCGACTCCACGGATTTGCTCAATTTCAGACTTAATTACTGGCTGACGGTACGCGACGATCGCAAGAGTCTCCAGCGCCGCCGGTGAGAGCTTGCGGGGCTTATCTGATTTTAGTTCCTGAATGTAGGCAGCATACTGATCCTTAGTGCGAATTTGCACAGAATTGGCTTTGCCAGAGATAAGCAGGCAAATCCCGCGGCCCTTAGAGCTGAAGGTTTTACTTAACCCCTCAATTCCGGATTGGTATTGCTCAGGACTGACCTTGAGCACCTGTAACAGCTCTTTTTCGCTGACCGGCTCGCCACTGGCAAATAGCAGGGCCTCGATCGCGGCCATTAATTCTTCTGTCTGCCAATCCTTAGTAGCAATTTCGTTTTGACCAGCTCCTGCTGGCGAGTTTTTAGATTTGTCATCCGGAATATCAACCCCGGTCTCACCCTTAGTTTCAACAGAGTTAAGCTGCGGGAGGCTCTCCGGTGAAAGTTTGCTTTCACCGGGAGTCGAAGAAATTTCTGGGACTGTATCGTTATTCATATCTCGTTCTTAAGCTGCGGTCTGCTGAGCTCCGCCTGAGGTGTCACCATCAAACTCAGAGCTAAAGATTGCTGGCGCAGGAGTATCGCCACACAGGTAAATCAGAACAGGTTGGTCGGCCTCAGTAGAAAAAGTAAGAACCTGCCGCTTACAAAGCTCAAGCAGACCAAGAAAGGTCCCAATCATCTTTTGTCGTGAGGTGTCATGTCGCAATAACTCTGCAAAGCTCATATTCCGGCTGCCGGAGCTCTCTCGGTGACGGCTCAGAGTGGCCATTATGCTCTGCATCCTCTCAGCAATCGAGACAGATTCAAGAATAATATCATAAGTTTTAAGGCATTCGATCCTTTTAAGAGCGGCCTGAAAAGCTTCTACCAGCAGGAACTTATCATGTTGCTTTAGTCCGCGATCAATTGCCGGGAATTTTTGCAGGCAACCCGCCGGTGCAAAAACGTCGCGACCCAATTTTGGGATAGCAGAAAACTGCTGAGCAGCCTGTTTAAAGACTTCTGCCTCCTTTAGCTTTAGCAGAAGAGCCTCCTCCGGAGACATTGCTTCACCCTCAGCGGAAATCTCTTCGAGCAGATCATCTGCGGGGTCGTCAAGTAACAGCCGACTCTTAATTGCAGTCAAAGTAGCCGCGATCACAAGATACTCACTGGCTACCTCCAGATCCAGACCGCGGGTATTCTCAATATAGTACAAATACTGGCCACAGACTTTGGCCAGCGAAAGGGAGGATATTGGTAACTCGTCTTTTTTTACCAGGTGTAACAGCAGATCAATTGGTCCGGAAAAAAAAGTCTCGCTATTTTGGGTTTGCGGCCCGGAACCAGCAGAGGGCTCCCCGGTCCTATCAGTTGAGGAATCAGATTTAGAAGCTCTCTGACCAGCTGCCGACTGCCCGGCCGGAGCTTGCTGAAGATTAAGACAAAAGCCGTTGCTGGTGTGCAGACTTGTCTGGGTTTCGCTTTGTTCATTCATCGTAGATTTAAGTTACTTTAACTACCGAGTTTAGGCAAAATCAAAAACCAGTGCGGAGCCTGGCACAGTGATAATAAGCAAGTTTGCACTTATGCCTGCTAAAAACGTTGCAACGGCATCTACGTCTAGCCTAAGCCAGGTTCTGGTCCTCCGGGAGCATCGGCCATACAGAGACTCTCTAATTACTAACCCTACTCGCCAATCTGTTCTTCCAATTTAAAAACAATTTTTCCGACTGTAAACTGGTCTCCGTGCTCGAGATAGCAGCGAACGCCCGGCAGAATTGTGGCGGTATCGTTGACCATTGTACCGTTCAAGCTCCCCAGATCCTCAATAGTCACCTGCTGCCCGTCTACGTTTATTTGCGCATGTTTGCGCGAGATCTTAGCAGCCAGATCCAGAGCTTCCAGGTCAATGTCTGGCAAAGCCGAGGTCTCGGGGTCCCAGCGACCAAGCAAATTACTCCCCTGTTTGAGATCAAATCCAGAATTAATCGACCGCAAGTCTTGGTTTACTACTATTATTTTATAACGTGTCATGCTGCCCAGATATCCTTTTGTGGCGCCCCTACCCATAAGTACTCTAAACCAATCAGGTTTTTAGTTTAAGAAATGACCATGCGCTCTAAACTTTCTTCGCTAAGTTATAAAGACCTGATAATAATGATGCAATATCCTATCGGGTAGCATCCCACATACGGTTGTTCAAAAACATAAGTATTGCCTTACCTAGTCTTGTTGGCTTTTTAATCGCAATGCGACCCCAGTCAGGGCTTATTCGATTCAAAAGGCTTTTGGAGCGCTCCAAACGCTGAGCTAAGCTCAGATAGTTGCTTTTGAGAGCCTGAGTTAGGGGACTGTGCTTTGACCATCCACAATTAATCAGGATTTAAGAAAATTGTTAATTTTCAACTGATGTATTAACTTATAAGGACTAAAATTTTAAAAGATGAGCAATCAAATTTACGGAAGCTATTCCATTTTTATAATTTACTGAACTAAGCAGCAGGCGTCTGAAATATATGGCAAACCAGCTATTATCTATCATCACATTCTGACCAGAAGATTATTCACTGTCATTTGTAAATTATGAAAAATAAATCACTCGATCTCATCAGCAAAAACTTCACAGGATTAAAAAATGCCAGTACAAAAAATGCTTATCAACGCGGCTCACGAAGAAGACGTGAGAATTGCAATTGTTGAAGAAGAAGAACTAATTGAATTAGAGACAGACTCTGTCCTTGCCGCCCAAAAGCTCAAAGGCAATATTTATAAAACCAAGATCACCCGGATCGAACCCAGTCTACAGGCTGCTTTCATCGATATTGGTACCAAGCGCAACGCCTTCTTGCAGATCAACGATGTGCACCCATCCTACTTTAAGAACAAAAAGTATATTGGAAAAAGCTTTAGTAAAATTCCAATCGAAAAGGTACTCAAGACCGGCCAGGAACTGATTGTTCAGGTAGTCAAAGAAGAGCGTGGCCAGAAGGGTGCAACCCTAACCACATACCTCTCCCTACCCGGCCGATACATTGTGGTTATGCCCGGAACCGAGAGCAGCGGCATTTCAAAAAAAATCAGAAGCAGCGACCAACGTAGCCGGCTTAATAAGATCTACAAAGAGTTAGCAGTCCCTGCAGGGATCGGCGTAATTATCAGAACCTCCGGTCTTGACCGCAGCCTGACTGATTTAGCGCGTGACCTGGAGATGCAGCTTAAGGTATGGGAGCAAATTCTTAACGCTACTCAAGAAAACGAGACACCGCGACTGTTGTATAAGGAAAGCGATACTGCAATCAGGGTGATCAGAGACTACTTTACGCCTGAAATCAGAGAGATCTTAATTGATGACGAATCAACCTTTGAGCGTGTTAAGCAATTTGTCGGGCAAACGATGCCCCGCTATCGCTCCAGGGTAAAGTACTATGACAGTACTCAACCAATTTTTAGTCAGCACAAGATCGACAGCCAGGTTTCTGAGACTCTTAATCGTGAAGTTAATCTAAAGTCAGGCGGCTCAATAGTGATCGATACTCTGGAGGCGCTTGTTGCAATTGACGTGAACTCCGGCAAGGCAACAAAAGGTGGCGGCATTGAAGACACCGCTTATAAGACTAACCTTGAAGCTGCAGAGGAAGTGGCAAAACAGCTGCGTCTGCGTGACATTGGTGGCCTGATTGTGATCGATTTTATCGATATGACTAACGGTAAGCACCGACAGGCTGTTGAGAAAAAACTAAAGGATGCATCTGCTAATGACAAGGCAAGAATAGAGATCGGCCAGCTCTCGAAATTTGGCTTAATGGAGATGTCCCGTCAACGTCTAAGAAATTCAATGGTCGGCAAGAACATGGTGGCCTGCAAGAATTGTTTGGGTAACGGCATGGTTAAAAGTGCCGATACAGTCGCATTGGAATCTCTGCGTAAGATTCAATCAGCAATTGTTGTCGGTGGTGTCAAATTAGTTAAGTCCAGAATGTCCCCCGGCCCGGCTCTGTTCTTATTAAACAACAAGAAGTTTGAACTCTCAGAATTAGAAGAAGAACATCAGGCAAGAATTTTCATCCTTGCAGATTCGTCCCTGCGTCCGGATGTAGTCGAGTATGAGTTCGAAAAATAAAACTGAAGCAATCAGATATCGTCAGATTAGAGTCGGGGATATTCCCGGCTTTCATTCGGCATTAGATCAGATCAGTAGAGAAAAGAAGTTTCTCGCCAGAGCGACCGCTCCTGATCTTATGACCACCACAGCTTTTGTAGCCAAGATAATCGAACACGCCTACCCGCAGACCGTGGCGCTGGCCGGGGATCGGCTTGTGGGGTGGTGCGATATAATCCCTCGAGAAAATCCGCACATGAAGCATGTCGGTGGTCTCGGGATGGGTGTAATTAAAGAGTTCCGCGGGAGAGGGATTGGATCCGAACTGCTGCAATTGACAATCGAAGCCAGCAAAATAATTGGTCTGGAAAGAATCGAACTTGAGGTTTTCACTCACAATTCTGCTGCCGTGGCGTTATATGAGAGGTTCAAGTTTACCCATGAAGGTACTAAGGCCCGCGCATTTAAAATGGACGGTCAGTATTTTGATGAAGATTTGATGGCTTTGTTTATGTAGTGGACAGCATTGGGTGTTGCACCCGTTTCGGCGGAAGTTCTTTGCCTCCGTTGGCTTGATAGACCTTGGAGAATTAAGCCCTCTTTGGCGGCGTGAGCCTGTGTGCTTTTCTGACGACCGTGTGCCAAAAGGACACTCTCTTTTGCTTTTCTGACTTTTGATATTTGCCCTCTTTAGCGGGGTGAACCTGCAAACTTTTCTGACGATCGTGTGCCAACAGGACACTTCTTTCGCCTTTTCCCTCACCTTCGTTCGGGAAAAACCGGGGAGAGGTGTCCCTTGACTCTGCTCGGTGTGGCAGTTGCTTGGGTGGGCGGTGTCTTCGGATTGGACGCCCCTCTAGAATTCTCCGTCCAGGCAACTGCCGGTCCAGGTAGAATCAAGGGACATTTCTCAGCCTGAGCTAGAAGACTTATGTCTTCTAGCTCAGACAGAAGTGTCCTGTTGGTTCCGATCGTCAGACAGCCACACCAAGCAAGACCGCCTTCTCGCCGACCCCGATCGTCAGACAGCCTCACCTGGCAAGATTGCCTGCTCGCCGTTCCCGATCGCCGAACAGCCCCACCCAAGCAAAATCGCCTGCTCGCCGAGCCTGACTGCCACCTCATCACATACTCTGCTATCCCCTCGCCTAATCTTCTGTCTGGCGAAACTGAAGCAATTTTGTTAGACAATAATATAGGTTTTCAATCAGGTCAGCGGTGTCTCAGGAATTACAGAAAGTTATAGATCTCATCCACGGGACTATTGACTCTACTACTTGCGTGCTCTACCTCCCGGTTGATGTGGCGGTGCCTGCTGCTAAATCTGCCTCTGACCGTAGCGCTTACACTCAGCAGATACTGCAAATTTCGAACTATTGCAGTGAACAAAAAATAGACGCTAAGAATGTGATTAAGGTGGGCAGCGGAATGCTCGGCTGGGTCTCTAAATCCAATAAATCCTCCCTGATTGCCGATTACCAACACAACGGCAAGGCTCTGGGATATTACCTTAACGACAAAAAAATAAAAAGTATCTGTGCGGTTCCGGTGAGGATGCCTGAGGATGGCAGTGCGGGCCATAGTTTCGGCGTTCTCTGCATTGACAGCGAACAGGAGAACTATTTTACCGACGGCACCAGAGAATATCTGGAGAGTTGTAGTGAGATTTGCAGCAGCATCATTACCCTGCAAAGACAGCAGTCAGCCGGACACGAACTTGTTCTGCAGGATCAGGAAGAATTTAGTACAAATATCCACCTCCTGCTCAAGTCAATCGGTTCTAAATCAGTTGATGTAGTCCGGATTGAGTTAAAGAATTTTTCAGAGCTAGAGAAGGCCAGCGGTTTTAATCAGGCACTGGTAACCTTCCAAAAAATCAGGCGGCTGATTTCTCAGTCCCTACCCGGTAGTACTCCGGTAATGCACACTGAACAGGGCGAAACAATTATTGCTCTGGACAATATGGTGACAAAGTTTTACCTAAACAAAATTCGAATCATTATCTCCCAGTTGAGCCCCGCCGATGTAGCCCTCGATTACAGTTTTGCGCAATTTCATTTGCGGGACTCTCGACAGATCAACGCTGAGAACCTCTTTTCGAATCTGGTTGAGAAAACTGAGAAGAACACAGCAGTGCTTAAATCGTTCAAATCAATGATCAATCGCTAAGGCGGCAGAGCTTGCTTCTTAACCCTGCTCTGAGCAGGGCGCCAAATAGGAGCAAGCAAGCGCTAGACACCATCACTGCCCGATAACAGTTTATGCTAATTTCTGGCAGAAGCCGGTAATTGCCTTCCATCAAAAGTAAAATCAGATCGAGTAGGTACATGTTGAGACTAAGCAAGAAGTTTGCTGTGCCGAGTCCACAAGCTGATAGAGCAATCAGAAGAGCGCTCGGTAGCCCGCAAAAAATCGTCAGGATTGGTGCATAGACTACATTGTAATAGAACCCGGCGGGTTGAATCTCATCAAATCTAATCAGGATAATTACACCTGTGAAAACCCCGATCAGCCACATCTGCGGGAGATAGGTTATCAGGGACTTAAGCCTGCTCACTCTGCCTGCGGCGGGATCCAACTGCTGCGAGCCGATAGCGATTGCAATTAAGGCTGCAAGAGTCAGCTGCAGTGAGACAGTAGTGATTGCAAATGGTTCTAAAGCTACAATAATAAATAAGGTAGTCCAGACTAATTGGCCAAGAGAACATTTGCTACTCTGATCTAAGAGCTGATAGCTACAATAGACCGAAATTGAGATCGCAGCACGCAGGCAAGCCTGATCATAACTAGTCAGCGCGGTGTAGAGCCAGACCAACGATAAAGTCACAGCAAAAAACAAAAGCTTTCTCAGGCCAACGCAGCGATTAATCTGGCGGAGCAGAACTAAAGGCAGCAATGAGGCTGCTCTGCGACCGACAAACAAAAGAAAAACAAAGAAAAGTGAAATCTGATAGCCAGATACGACCAGCAAGTGAGTCAAACCATAAGTCTTAAACTGCTGTTTTTGTGCAGCAGACAGATAGTGCTTCTGACCAAAAATCACTGCCAGGATTAGTGCCTTAGCCTCTGAAGAGCCAGCAAGCCCGAAAACTTGTCGGGAAATTTTTGCATTCACCTCAGCAATCTGGCTGCTCCCTTGCGATTGCAGACTGATAAAAGTTGTTTTGCACTTTACTGGTTCACGACTAAAGTAGAGGTAGCGATCGAAGGAGTTAGTTAAATCGAGCCGGGAGATTGTTGGCTTGAGCCTGATAAGGGAGTGCTCCCGCAAGCCCAAAATCAGCGCTGGCGGATAGTTATCCAACCCGGAGAGCAGACAGGTAAACCTCAGCGACTCATCCTCAGTGCTCAGTGATAGCTTCAGGCGATCGCTACCGCTTATTTTTACTGCTTCAGTCAGCGAGGCAGTAATCACCTGTCCGCTCATAGTCAGAAGTTTTGCTCCGTTACTATTTTGCTGCCAGCAGAAAAAACAGACCGTTCCGGTGCTCAAAATAAGCAAAGACAAAAATTGAGCTGGCGGAACTCTTAGGGCAATAACCAGCAGAAAGACGACTGCCCCGATCATTAGCGTAGCTTGCGGGACAACTAGAAAGTGGCTGAGAATTACCAGCACAGCTGTGCTGATTAATAGAAAGTTTGCCTGTGGACAGCCATAGCCCTGCCTGCTTGCATAAGGTGGTCGCAGAGCTATTGCCTGACGGGCCAGAGCAGAAGTCGTTCTAAAGTAAGAGATTAGAATCCTGAACACCGTCAATTGCCTTTGCTAAACTTTGCGGGCGCAGACCGCCGTTATCTTGCCCAATTAACAGACAGCGGGGCGGAATTTTAGCTTAGCGTTTTCAGGCTAAAAGGGCTGACATTTCAAATGAGTGCCTCCAGCCCCCTATTAATCAGCTATTGCTTTGATATTCTTAAATAGATCCCAATGACTTCTGATTTACCTACGCCGCACCTAAGATATCTTCAGCATCTCGCACAAATAAGCTGTAGCAGATTGCCTAAAACCATCGGCCAGACTGAGCTAAAGTCAGAGTCGATCACTTCTAGCTTTGACCTTCTAGCTTTATAAATATCAACTGCTGTTGTACGCTCTGTTGTTCGCGATGCTACCTTATAAGTTTCTTTTTATTTTGCTGCTGTTAAATCTCTCTGCCTGCGCGGCTGGAGTGCATGTTGGCGATGACTTACTCAAAAGGTCAACAAAAGAGCTGGCCAGAGAATCGCTCAAGAAATTTACACAAGCTATCTTGTTGGAGAAACAATCAGATCCGACAGAGATAAAGAGCCTTCAGCAAAAAGAATATTTTCTTAAAGAAGTAAACAATTTAGTACTCAACAAAAACAAGCGGTTCTATCAGCGGACTGGTCGCTGCCAGCCCAATCAGACGATAAGCTTAATCAGCAGCACTAAGCTTTTTTCTTTCAGCGATCAGGATAAAATCTACATCAGTACCGGATTTTTAAGCCTGATCGACCATGTCGACCAGTTAATATTTGTCCTTGCCCACGAACATGCTCACCTGATTAACTGTGATTTCGCAGATTCAAAAGCACACTCCAGAGCGCACACCGGGAATGAGCTTGAAATCGCTGCGGATCAAATCGCTATAGATTCCGCCAGCCGCATGCGGGTCTGCCTCAGAAAAGTTCAAACCTTCTTGCTTAAACTTCAGCAAAATCCAAGCGCAGACCCTCTGGCCTACAAGCGCTGGCAGAATATCCAGCTCAAGCAACAACGCGATCTTCACGCGCAGACAGACTGCCGCTCTTACCACAACAAAACCTTACAAGAGTCTTTTCTTCGCTATCAATATTTATAGGTCAACCAGCCAGGGGCTGTTGAGTAAGTAGGGCTTGCTGAAGATATGCTTTAATTTTGCGCTGGCATCATTGCACTTCAGGTATCAGATTTTGCCCTAGGTATCAGGCCCTACTCAACAGATTTAAAAAACTTAGCTGACTCGGATCAATCTTCAGCTAGTTCGATAATCTTGGGTGTCCAAAGGCTATGACCTTGGCCTCTCCCCTTCAGCCGATCGGGCTGAACATGAAGTCCAGCTCCGCGTTCGATTATGGGTGTCCGAATGTTCGTCTAAAATTTTTGTTCTTTAGATTCTAATTTGTCTTTTTGCAGGGCATCTAAAATATTTTGAGCCAAGACCTTAGAGAAGCGCCCGCGCTTGGCTAGCTCTGCGGCTGATGTTTTACTGATTGCTTCAAGACTGCCGAACTCTTGCATCAGCTTAATTCGCCGGCTGACACCGATTCCGGCAATAGCATCCAGAGCTGATTGTGCCAGGCGCTTTTTACGCTGGTCGCGGTGAAATGAGATTACAAAACGGTGAACCTCGTCTCTAACTCCGGCCACAAATTTTGTCAGCGGTTTCAGAGGGTCAAGGCTGACAGGCTCGTCTTTAGTGAGCGTGAAGACTCGCTCTCGCTTGACGAGCTGTTTTGACTTCTGACTCTCATTTAGACGGTCCTTGGCGATTGCAATCAAATCAATATTCAGGGCCAGGTCATTCATTGCCTTGGCCGCGTAATCAAGCTGAATCTGACCACCATCGATAATTAACAGGTCACAGAAATCAGCATTCTCACTAGCCCGCTTCAGATGGCGGCTGACTACTTCGCCTATAGCTGCAAAGTCATTGGGTGCACTGGTGCTGGTGTCTGAGAAACTAATCTTATATTTTCGATACCTGCTCTTATCTGGCTTGCCGTCATAAAACGAGACGACCGCACCTACGATGTTTGAGCCCTGCAGATTAGAGATATCAATGCATTCAATTCGCCGTGGCATTTGTGACAAGCCACACATCGTTTTGAGCTCCTGCATCATCTTAGTGTACTGCTCATCTGATTTGAATTTTAGTTCAAAGTGACGTTCTGCATTTAATTGCGCAAGACCAACCAGCCTCTGCTTAAGCCCCTGTTGCGGCTGATGAATTGTAATTTTGCGTCCGCATTTGCTTTTTAGATAATCCTGCAGAACCTCTGTATCCTCAGGCAAGATATTGACCACGATCTCATCCGGTACCTCATTTGCTTTTTGATAATAGTCTTCCAGTGCGGACTGCATAACAGCGTCATCACCCACTTCTACAAATTCAAAGCTGTAATTTTTATTATAGACGATCTTACCATTGCGCACCTGCATTATTGCCAGAGTTGCCAGACTAGTCTCGCGATAGAGCACAAAAACATCCCGGTCATCGGCGTTAGTAGCGACATACTTCTGACCGGACTTGAATTTTTCTAAGAATTCGATTCGGTCACGGTAGATTGCGGCCTTCTCAAAATCGAGCTGAGAGGAGGCATTATCCATTTTAGAATCGAGCATTTTAGCGAGCTGATCAGTCTTTCCGTTGAGTATATTAATTGCCTCTTTTACTAACTGGTCATACTCCTCTGTATCTACCGGCAGACAGCACGGACCCAGACAGCGTTTAATCTGATATTCCAGACACGGTCGTGTCCGATTGTTAAACACAGTGTCAGAGCATGTTCGCAATGGTAAAGTGTTTTTGATTAATTCAAGAATTTCCTTGGTCTGATAGGAATGAGTGAAGGGACCAAAATAGCGGGCATTATCAATGCGCTTTGGCCGCCTGACCACATCTATCTTCGGCCATTGCTCGTTTGGGTCAACACGAATACTGAGATAGCTCTTGTCATCCTTTAGGCGAATGTTATAGCGCGGCTTAAACCGATTAATTAGATCGCGTTCGAGCAACAGAGCTTGCTCCTCAGTCCCCGTGAGAATCGTCTCTATCTTCTCAACTCGTTTAATTAAAAACTTTATCTGGAAACGACCGTCACTTAAATTAAAATAGCTGCGTACTCTCGACCGCAAATCCTTTGCTTTCCCGACATAAATTACAGTTCCGGCAGCATCCTTCATTAGATAAACACCACTTTTTTTTGGCAGGTTAGCAATGAACTGGCTCAGACTATCTTTGTTGTGTAATTCGCTCATCAGGAAACTGTCAGCAGAAGCTCTTCTAGTTTAAAGACCTGGTCTCTTAGCTTTGCAGCCAACTCAAAGTCTTTGGCATTTGCTGCTTTAAACATCTGCTCCTTGATTTGATTGACCAGTTTTAGAATTTCCTTAGGATCATTCGGAATCTCCTGGTCAAAAAGGACTGCAGATTCTTCCTCTAAGTCGACAATGGCTGCATCAACGGCGCGTCTGGCACTTTTAGGTGTTATGTTATGCTCTTTGTTATATTCTGACTGGATCTTCCGCCGCCGTACGGTTTCATCGATCGCCTTCTGCATCGACTTGGTGATCTTGTCACCGTAAAGAATTGCTTTGCCTTCCAAGTTCCGGGCCGCCCGCCCGATCGTCTGAATCAGGGAACGCTCTGAGCGCAGGAAGCCTTCTTTATCTGCATCAAGTATTGCTACTAAGGCTACCTCAACCAAGTCGAGTCCCTCACGCAAAAGGTTGATTCCGATCAGCACATCAAAGTCACCCTTACGGAGCCCGCGGATCAGCTCCACACGTTCGATTGTTTTCACATCAGAATGTAGCCAACGAGAATTAATGCCAATCTCTAAAAAGTAGGCAGAAAGATCCTCAGCCATCCGCTTTGTCAGCGTAGTTACCAGCGCCCGGTGGCCAGCGCTGATAGTTGTCTTAATTTCATTTACTAAGTCATCAACCTGATTTTTAGCCGGTCGTACGATGATCTCAGGGTCTAACAATCCTGTTGGTCTGTTAATTTGTTGAATAATATTGGCCTGTGAGCGCTTGAGCTCGGTCTCGGCCGGAGTAGCAGAAACATAGATTACCTGCCCTACTGTGTCCCAAAACTCCTCTGCCTTCAGGGGGCGGTTATCCAGTGCCGACGGTAGACGAAATCCGTATTCAACAAGATTCTTTTTGCGTGCGCGGTCACCATTGAACATGCCACCAATTTGGGAAATCGTAACATGTGACTCATCGATAATTGTTATAAAGTCCTTCGGGAAGTAATCTACCAACGTCGAAGGTTTTGCACCGGGCGGTCTTCCGGATAGATGCCTGCTGTAGTTCTCAACTCCCGGGCAGAACCCAATCTCCTGCATCAGCTCAAGATCATAGCGCGTTCGTTGGGCCAAACGCTCAGCTTCAAAGCCTTTGCCCCGGTTACGAAATACGGGTAACCAGGCATTGAGCTCTTTACCAATCGTGACAATTGCCTTCTCCAGCCGCGACTTGCCAGTCAGAAAGTGACTGACCGGATAAATTGCCACCCGCTTCAATTGTTTTAACTGCTTGCCAGAGAGACTATCGATCACAAAGATATCTTCTAATTCGTCACCAAAAAACTGCAGCCGAATAGCAACTGAATCCTGGTCCGCCGGGAAGACATCAATCGTATCGCCGCGCACCCGGAAGTTGCCCCGCTTAAAATCTATCTCGCCACGCTTGTACTGCATGTATACTAATTGATCGATCACCTCATCGAGACCAGGCTCCTGTCCCTGCTCCAGATAGAGCATCAGATTAAAGTAATCCTCCGGCGCTCCCAAACCATAGATACAGCTGACACTAGCAACAACAATCGTATCCCTGTGCTCAAGAATTGAACGAGTTGCAGCATGGCGTAGTTTATCAATCTCCTCGTTAATAGCGGAGTCTTTCTCAATGTAGGTATCACTGGTCGGAATATAGGCTTCCGGCTGGTAGTAATCGTAATAACTAACAAAGAAATGCACATTATTGTGCGGGAAGAATTCTTTAAACTCGTTATAGAGCTGAGCGGCAAGCGTTTTGTTCGGGGCAACTACCAAGGCCGGGCGATTCTGTTTTTCTAAGACATTTGCGATTGAGTAGGTCTTACCGGATCCGGTGATGCCCAGCAGGGTCTGATGTTTGACCCCGTTCTCAATATTCTCATTCATCTTGGCAATTGCCTGCGGTTGGTCGCCGCTGGGTGTAAAATCTGATTCGATCTTAAACTTCCCGGGTGCAGGGCTGATCTTTAATTGCTTAAAACCGGCAGGAGTCTCAGGGGGCTTAGCTGGCGGTGTACTATCAGATTGTTTGTTCTTCATGCAGCTTGAGCTGTTTACTTTTTTCTGACTCTATCCGCTTTTTAGCCAGCTGATAAGCGCAAACCTCTGTGGGCAGATCCTCAGTCATGGCCTGCCCAATAATTGCCTGCAGAGTGTCAGGAATCTGACGGATCTTCTGACTGACCCAATCCTCCTGCCAACCATCACTATTAAGCTCAGCTCCAACTGAGATCACGCCTCCGGCATTGACCACAAAGTCGGGACAATAAACGATTTTCTTTTCTGCTAACTGCTTGTGCACAGCAGCCTCTGAGATTTGGTTATTAGCTGCTCCACAAATAGCAGCATATTTCATCAGACCAACTGTTTCAGAGTTGATTGTTTGACCGACGGCACAAGGTGCAAATATATCTACAGCCTGACTGTAGATATCTCTTGGCGTGACGACCTTCAGGTTAAGATCTGATGTGATTCTGGTAATTGCCTTCTGATAGGTATCAGTTACCGTCAGTGTTACGCCTTCTTCCGCCAGCAGTCTGCAGAGATTGCCGCCAACATTTCCCAGTCCTTCAACAGCTACGGACAGCTCAGATAATGGCTTGCGCAACTGCTTCTCGGCGACACTCTTAATTGCAAGAAACACCCCCTTTGCTGTGTATGGCGAAGGATCGCCACTGGAAGCTTCACTAGCCGCCGGATCAGCTCCGACACAATAGTTTGTACTCTTACTGACCTCTTGTATGTCTGCTACACAAACGCCCATATCCTCGGCTGTATAATAGGTGCCATGCAAGCGGTCCACAAACTGTCCGAAGCGTCTGAAGAGTGCAGCACGTCCTGCCGTAAATTTTGGGTCAATAATGATGCAGGCCTTCCCCCCACCTAAGTTGAGCCCAGCCACAGAATTCTTGTAGGTCATCCCCTCTGAGAGCCGCAGGACATCGTCAAGCGCCTGATCCTCTGACTGATATGCCCGCAGCCTGCAGCCGCCAAGCGCCGGACCAAGCGTGGTATCATGGACCGCAATGACTGCTTTTAAATTTGTTTGGGGGCAATTAAAGAAAGCCAAATTCTCATGCCCGCGGGCGGAAATTTGCTTAAAGAGCGGCCAGTTCTGTGGATTATTCACGGATTATACTATTGAAAAAGTTTGGTACGGTTAAGGATGAAAGCAGTCTACTTGTTGACTTGCGCAGCATCGTTAAAGATTACCTCTTGTTGGTAATCAATCTGATTTTTCGGCTCATCGATTCCGGCCAGTGGAAGCTGTTGCTTCTGACAGGCAGTCATCAATGAAACCATAATCAGCAGCAGTAATAAGTTGAAGAACTTTTTCACAATATTGATATAACGCGCAGACGCTGATGTTGCAAGTATGGTTTGTGCGATACCCGCAGCTTGGACACTTATTCAAGTTGTAGCTTCTACATAAAACTGGGCTTTAAGATTCCTTCAAGTCACAAACGAGAGGCTGGAATTATTTAGTTTTGAAAATACGGCTGGTTGCGGAGGTGATAGTTATTTTGCGGGCGCAAAATAACCAGGATTTGCAGTTTCTTTTGTTCAAATCCTGCTACAGATTAGCTCAACAAACTAACCAATCTATGAGCTCAAAGTTTTCAGGAATGTAGGTGGTTGCGGAGGCAGGATTTGAACCTGCGACCTCCGGGTTATGAGCCCGACGAGCTACCTGACTGCTCTACCCCGCATGGCGAAGGTAAGCGAGATGGAGTAATTAGTCAAGGAATCGGAAGGGATTTGTTTTGGGACTGCAGGGTGCTTGGTGCATTCAGCGATCAACTAGTATAAATAGGTGCTGGATGAAACGTGACCTACCGGAAACTAAGTGGAAACTAGCCAGAGAGCGGCCGCAGTTTGATGGCGGGGCTGCCTACAACCCGCAGAACTATCAGGCCTTTACCGCTAATCGCAGCAAGATTTTTAAGCGGTTTGTGATTGGCGGTCTCTGCATCTCCATACTTTTTCATGCCAGTCTTCTGGTGACATTGATATCTAAAGTGGGCAGCACAAACCCGGCACCCACACCGCAGCGGGCTATTACGGTAGATTTAATTCCGCAACAGAAAAACAGAATTGTCAGTGAGCCGGTGCCGACTAAGAAGCCTGAACAAGAGTTTAAAGAAGTCCCAAAATTGCAGGCTGAAAAGGATAATATAACTGAAGTTCAGAGCCTTGCTAAAAATAATCAGGCGATTGTAAATGCGCCGGTCGTCCAAAAGGGGGCCTCGCCCAAAAGCGAGGCTCCGGATCCCCGACCCGACAAGACACCAGAGAATAGAAACACTCAGAAGACTCAGCAAAATTCTGTTAAACCCAAACCCACTAAGAGTTTGACGAAAAGTTCTGTCAGCGATGTCGACAAGCAAAGACCCGATCAAAAAAAGATTCCCCCCCTAGAGCGAGCGGCTGATAGTTCGGATAGTGATCCGGAAAGTAATATCAATAACAATCTGAACCTTGCCTTAAGTGGTGCGCTGGCCAGCATCGGCAGTAGTGATTCTCTACCCGATGTAAAAGACGGCAAAATTACAATGCTGAACACTAAGGCGAATAAGTACGCGACCTTTGTCAGACGGGTTGCAACGCAAGTGTTCAACGATCTCAAATTTCGCAGCTTTAGCGAACTCTCTTTCGCGCAATTGCAATCAGCTCTCCGTGATGCTGAGGTCCGCGCCATTCTTGACAGCTCAGGCAAGCTGTTAAGCGTGAGCTTAAACAGTAAGTCAGGTTCTTTTAATTTTGATTCTTCACTACAATCTGCGGTGCGTAGTAATGCCCGCGACCCAAACCCTCCTGCAGATGCAGCGGTAAATAGTCAATTTATTTTTATCTTCCGTAGTAATATTAAGGCTCAGAGAATGGCTAATGGACGAAATGGTCAGCCTTATGAGCGGCGATACCTGCTGCTGCAGGTAGGTTTGTTGTAAGAGAAGGTCAAGGAAGCTATCAAACCAAATGTTTGACTGAGAGGCACTTTCCTCAAATAGAGGGAGATAAAGTCAGTGATATGTCAACTCCATCAGATTTTTGTCTGAGCTTTCTCAATAACCCGGGTCATTCAAGCCAGTGGTATTAAGAATCTCTCCGCGGTCAAGGGGTTTCTCATCTTCAGAGATATTTAAAGCCCTCTTTTCGTCCAGGTCCATGGCGTTAGCATACGCATATGCCTTTTGTTGAAGACTTGCCCGGCGGCTTTGTTTATCTTCAGCAAGCCGAAAGCGAGTTGCTAAATCGGCAATAGAGAGCTTGTCCTCGGACGGTTCAAACGTCGCCTCCTTTTTAATCTTCAGATGGGCGAGTTCCTGATCGTCACGCTTGGCCCGACGATCATCTTCATAACCATTTGAAACAGGCAACTCTTCTTTTTGGTTCTGAACAGCCAACTGCGCAAAATCCATTGGACGGCTAGTTGCAGCGTAAACTGTTTGACCATCGATTTCTATTGTTGAAGGAGTTTCTGAAAGCACGTTGATAACTACGATTTCCTCCGTAGTCATCTTGCTCGCTTTACCGTTAAAATCTGTATCACTCATGAAACTAACTAACGTCTCGGTAAACTCGCGCTGACTCATAACCATCGTCTCTTGCCCCTTTATGGAGTTCTGCAGGGCTATAAAAGTTTCACCCTCATGCTCAAACTGATAAGCAGTCATAAAATGATGCGCGTGATTCCCCTGCGTCCCCAAGGCGTGCATCACCACGATGCCCCCGGTATCAGTATCAACTCCAGCCAACAGGTCACCTTTGGCACCTGTTATTTTACCATTCTCGTCTAAAACAAACTTAGTTGAGTCAATAGATTCTGAAGGAATCGTTTCCATCTGTGATAGCGCGGCTGCGGAAAACTCAGCCGGTGACGCGTAATCGCGGTGAAAATGATTTTGGGAGTCATTTCCGGTTAATAAGCGGTCGAACTCGACTAATTGAGTAGTATAAAAACCGGCATGTCTTAGAGACTGAATCTCTCCATTAATTTCTACATCCACATAATAAGAACTAGTGGCAACATCATAGTCCCTGCCGCCTTCAGTCATTTCTTCTGCAATATGTTTTGCGATTGACTCCTGGACGACAGCGCTAAACAGGGATCGACCGTCTTCCATTGGGTGCAAATCTAGTACTTGCTGATTAAGAGCTATTGTCTGCCCGTTAAGCTCAGCCTGGCCGTCGGTAATCAAATCGACGGCGGTGCCAATTACCAAATCAGGATTCTCCGTAAATCCTTTGCGATCTACAGCTGAAGCTATACCGCACGTGTTTTGATGATTTTCCTGAATTGCCTCACTGCTTTGTTTCAGCTTACGGATAATATCGTCAAGCATCTCTTCTTTAAGCTCGTGAGTCGATTTGCCAACGGCCCGGGCACTTTGATGGATCTCTGTAGAATCTGAGTCAGCTAGCTTATTTAAGGACTCCTCGACCCGACCTAACTGCTCTGAGGTGATGTTACGATCGTTCTCCATCAGCTTCATCACCTCATCAACTTGGGGAAAGATCGCTGTTTCAACCGGCTTCGATTGGCTGACGACACTAGTCTGCGATTCCAGGACCGATGTTACCTGCGTGACAGTTGTCTCAGCTGATAATGGGCCTGCTGAGCCGCCGACCTTACGATCTACCTGAGGGCTTGAGACTGACATCGCAGAGAACGAAGAGTTTTCAGGTTTATTAAATAAATCGCCCTTGCTGCCGCGCATGTCCCGATTAGTTTCAGTGCGTGCAGCAGGAGAAAACCCCGCGCTATTAAGGTCAAACGCGACACCCCCTTTTTGAACTGGAGCAACATTCACAGGACTTTGAGCCTTCGAGGCTTCTGGATTTTGAGCTATTTGTGGCATTACAGTAGATTAATCATAAGTTGCAGTAAAAGTGCTTCAGGAAAATCATGAGGCTAGGTCTATTACAGAAGCCGGAAGGACTTCCGCTAAGGGGTTTGTGCCAGTCTCGTTTTGGCTTGCAACTCCTACAGCGGAAGGACGCTGGCCACTGGGACCACGATTAGAGATTGAAGGACCTCCTCCCCCGAACGCATCTTTGATACCTGAGCCTGTGTTAGAAAAGAAACCAACATCATTTACCATCTCGCCACTCTTGATATCAGAGTCATACCGCGCAGCCGCAGCTCTCGCACCAGGAGTAATTTTACCCATGCTGGAACCTAACTGACTATAGAAACCTCCTCCTGCGCTAGTAAAGCCGAAAGCCTTGGAATATCCTGCACTGATCTGACCACCTGCTCCGAGACTTGAGAGATCCTGAGGTTTCCCTGAAGGGTCAAAAGCACCCGCTACAACCCCACGAGCAGCCATTTTGGCCGACAAAGTCGAGCTCACCTTACCCATATCTCTGTACGCCCCTTCACGAGCAGCATAGTTAGCTGTTGCATCATACCTCTGAGATTGCTCGCTGGCACCTCTTGCCTGTTGACCATAGTCAAAACTGCCTACGCTCGCCTCAATACTCGCCTTACGCGCTCCTTGCTGAGCCTCTAATGAGTAGAGCTGAGCGCCATGGTCAGAAGCCTGTGATTGATATGCTACGTCGGCCTGAGCGATGTTCGAAGCTGCAGATACAGAGCGGAGTGTCTGCACAGCAGTAGGTGACAACGCTGCGTTCCGAATTCCGCCAATTATGCCACCTACCCTACCCCGAATTGTGCTCGGTTCAGCTCCAGCCGTAGGGACCCCGCCAGCACTACCACTAGAACCTGTATTTCCTCCCGCGGCTAAGAAACCCGCCTCTTGCACTCCTGCGCCTCCCGGTATTCCTGCACCTCCCGGTATCCCACCAGCTCCCGGTATCCCACCAGCTCCCGGCACTCCCCCGCCTTGCTTTACTAATTGCTCCAAAAGCCGGACAGTTTGCTGCTGAGCAGAATCCGCCTCACTTCCGACCCCCCATATGTTCCCAATATCAGCAGCAGCACCAATCGTAGCATGGGTCACGCCATACTCTGCGGACCTAGTTCTATTATTGCTTGCAATCAAAGACTGCCGGTCACCCGCTTGCCTCGCCTGCTCACCTGCAATATCCCTGCGCGCACCCAAAACTCCAGCAGACATTTCCGCGCTCATTGACTCATTTTTTGACTCCATCGCCTTAGTCGCCAAGTTATTTGACCTAGCGTTTTTAGCTACAAACATCTGTTCCATTGCCTGCTTGTTCATGCCACCATGACGAGTCTCCTCCGCGACTGCTCCAGAACGGGTTGCTGAACCAGATTCGCTAGCGACCCCACCGATTGCATCCTTAACCATACCTGACATACCTGACTTTGCTCCGAGCATAATTTGACCGGTGATGGTTGGTACTGCCATGTAAAGAGCAGACATCAGGTAAATATAGTAAGAGTTAGCCAAGTCGTGATTCAGAGAGCGCGACAACAACAACCCGCGTTCAAATATATCGAGCGCATGATGTTCGTTGATTATAGAGGTAGCACCGCTTAGAGGTCCGGCGGAACCTCCGCCCGCTTCAACCTGTTTTGCGACAAGAGAACCAGTCGCGGTATCGAGTTCCACTGAGGTTTTGGCAATCTTCTGTAGATCTAGAATACGGTCGTTCAGCGTTTCAGAATTGACAGAGTTCCCTAGATTACCCCAGATTGATTTTTCTAAAGAAGCAACGATCGAAAAACCTATATCCCAGCTCTTCGCCCACAGGAAAAAGCTTAACCACGTGAACATCCAAGTCCATTTGCCTGGCATTATAACTGCCATGCATGCCAGCGGATACCCAATTGCCAGCACGTATATCAACAGACCTTGCATATGAGGTAGAAGCTTGGCCCAGTTGTACAGCTCAGAGAATTTGGTCTTTGAGTTAGTAGTCCTATTGAACTCATCGGCATATGATTTTGAGCTCTCAGCGGGCAAAACTCTTTGTTGGGCTACTTCGGGAACCACAGCGAGTTCGTTGCGAAACATATAGGCTAAAATCATATCTTTAATAAAGTCAGCCCGTTCCTCTTTTGTCTTAGGATAATCTATTGTACCAGTAAAAATTGGGCTGCTGTCTGCAGGTCCGAACTGCCAATCATAGAGAAGAACATAGTCAATTAACTCTGCAGGCAGGTAGTCATTGTCGGTTCCTGCCGTCGCATGGGAGACACTCTGCGAAACCTTCGCATTGACTGAGCTTTTGAGAAGACCATAGTGTAATGCAGCCTCCCATCGAAAGCCCTGGACAATCGTCCAGAGAATATCGTCGCACTGCATAGAGGTAACATTTGAGAGGTTCTCGATCGCCTGAGTGCCTTCAATTACTCTGTTGTATTCCGGGGTCGTATAACCCAAGATAGTGATTGCGGCGACACTAAAGGTGGTTGAGGAAGAGTTAGCAAATTTGGCGAAGCCGTTGTCGCTGATATCTTTAACCAGATTAGGATAAGAGGTTGGCGCTGGTATTCTTTCATTAGATAGGGCAGTCAAAAGCTCATCCTGATTAGCATTGCGACTTCTGCCTCTGAAAACCGAATGAGGGAGATTAGCGCCCTTTGTGGATGCGGCCTGCGTGTATGCGCCGCGGTCAACATAGTCGCCTAGAATATCACCACACTCGCTGGCCATAAACTGTACTAATAGTTCGCGAAGGTCGTCGTTATGGAATTTAGCTGATGTAATGTTATTAAGAAGTTCCCATTTCTCAGTACTGATCAACGACCATTTCTTGAGGTGTTCGTACTCTGCTGCTTCTTCCCCCACCTTGGTGGCAGGCATACTTTGCGAAGCACCAAAAACACTGATAAAATTTTGTACCACTTCACTTGCAACGTCATCCATCGCAGCAAGCATCCAGGGCACATTAATTGTTCCTTGGAATCCGTTCCTTCTGATACTTTCAGCCTCGTTGGCATTACCGAAAAATAAGGGACTCGTTACTATTCCTGTCGTTGCCAGCTCCCAAACTAAAGCCTGGTCTTGCTTTACATGACCTATCTCCCAAGCAACGCCTGCCCTCTCGACAGTGCTAAATAGTAAAACATAAAAAAGAGCTGGACCCGCAGCGAACCACGCATACATTTTAGGGGGTGACCCTAAGGCAAACATAATTCCCGCCGCAGTGAGCGACAGCATATAAATCAGGGATGCGTAGGTGCGAAACAGGCTCTTTGAGAATACATCGCTGTCATCGTGATTAAAGTCTTCCGAAAACCCGTCGCGACTCGAAGGGCCACTATTGGCGATGGCGCTAGAATCTTTGCCGAATACTCTGAGGACTCCGTTTAGCTGCCAATAAGCCATCGTCGCATAAGAGGCCACAATCGGGTTAGACGAGGAAGCACAGTAGCCCATATCGCAGTCAACACGCACAAAACCGCTTGCGTCTGCTCGCGGTTGCGAGTTTGCAGATGGAACGCAGAAGAGCAAAAAGGTGAGCCCCAGCGTGATAAAACAGAATTTCAAAGTTGCTGATCTCACCTTTCTATTTCGCCCTCTTCCCACTCTTCTTAACCCTACGTTCTTCCTGCTGTGCAAGCTCTTGAGTTAGTTTGGCTAGCTTAAACTCCTCGGTAGCTAGTAATTTGGACAACTGTTTCACGCTCACAGTTCCCTGACCTTGAGGGTCAGCTTTCCTAAGAATCTGTCTCAGTGCACCTTCAAATATGGCATCGACCTGTCCGTAGTTACCCTGTTGTAGCGTACTGCCATATAATGTGTACATACTCAGAATCAGATCATAAGCCTGATACTTGGAGACGGTCATCACCAAAGAATAATAATTTTTTAGTAGCTTCAGTGTCCTGGCCCCTTTGATGAACTCTAGTCTTCTATTTCTATCCCAATATTGCTCCTTCTGATGGGTCATAATATTAAGGATAGCCTCAATAGCATCACTATCGACAACCCCATCGGGACTAATGCCCAGTTGATTAATAAGACTGCACTTATTTTTCGGGTTTATTACCGACAATTCGGAGAGAAGCAACTTTGCAAATTTTTCATCGAAGAACCAATTGTTGACTGTTAGCAAAGCAAAATCGTTTTCTAATTTTCGCAATTCAGCCTGATATGCATTCTCAGTTATATCAGGCCGCCATGCGTCGTTCAGCTGAGGAGTGGTTAGCTTAAGACAAGTCTTATTTAATATCGTCATGAGGTTACCCCAGCGCTCCACCGCGATCGCAGCTGAAATCCTCTCAAAGCCTTGAAAGTCGTTGTTTGGAACTAGCTTAACCGTCTGATTAATAGAACCGGAGCCATCATCTTCAGAAATAATTACCGTATCGTCGAAATAGGTCACATGATCCCTGTGAATAAGGTCAAGATCCGCCTTAGGGGTAAATTCAAGCAAACTACAGAAAATTGACTCTCGCACGGAACCGGTAGTCGTAGCTACTCCATTAGCCGCAACAGTTGCAGAAATGTATCCGCTTACATTGCGATAAGGGCACCGAGCCGCAAAAGCAGACTGACAGAAGAGAACCTGAAGAACAATTAGCGATAGAACGTGTTTCATCACAGATTAATATTGTTTAAAAATGTTTCTCATAAACTCCGAGTCTCTCATCTGGAGGCCACGCTGGTTGGCCCGATCGTTATCTTTAACCTGAGTGGTAACTACCGGAGTTTTACTTGTGCACTGTTGGATTTGCAGCTCACCGCTCAGAACACCTTTTGCCTGCTTATCTGCAATACATTTTAAATAAGTGTCGATCGCCATAGAATTATTGTTGTATTTCGCGTTCTCAAGATATGCTCTCTGTATATTGTAGGAAGTCTGATTGACCTGCGCTCCCCGCGCGTTGGACTGAGCAATCGCGTTAGCGACAGAGGGGTCAGTCAGATTATAAGCTAAGTTAAGAAGTGCATCCTGAGATTTAGCAGTTTCTAAATTGGCGTTTTTAAATTCTGTACTGTTTAACACCTCATTGTGACTATACGTTGGAGAAGCGACAATTTCTCTACGCACCTTGGTCACAACTGAGGCAGGATCTGCGAAACAGATTGTGCTGTAAAGGATAGTGATAAGTAGGAACGTAATTTTCATGGTTTAATTAGTATTAGTCTCGACACCTTCTAATCCTAACTTAAGCGAAACCTGCTTCTAAATTAAACGAGAAAAGCGGTTCAAATTAGATATTGCTGCCTTTAAAGCGCGCAATCAGCCGCTTGTTTATGCCGTTGGACGCTACTTCATTTGAGCCCAACCCTGCATTTGGATTTGCTTCGGTCCTTTGGCCAAGTGCTTTTGCCGCCTGCAGCCCACTTGCGTTTAATAGATCGTTGTCAATCGAATTATGGGCCTGTTCGTAGTTCTCGTACTTGCTTTCTTGCTCACCACCATAACCTGAGCTAGCCCCCTTCTTATCTCCGCCGCCAAAAAATCCACTAATCCCTTTCCAAGCTCCCTTAGCAGCATCGCCATAATCGCCTTTAGCAAAATTATCATAAGCGTCTTTGTAAGAACCGAATGCCTCTTTTCCCTTATCAAAGTTATTGCCGTATTTACCTAGGCTATCACCATCAATCCCGCCGAGGAATTTATCGGCTGCTTTGACGTAGTTACCTTTCTCGAAATCTTTATAGCCTTTAGAAAAGCCCTTATAGCCGTCGCTGAATGTATCGTATGAGTCACCATATTTCCCCAGGCTGTCGCCATCGACGCCTTTGAGAATTGCAGAACCTGCTTTGACGTAGTTTCCGTCGTCGAGATGGCCCTTAGCCTTGTTGTATCCCTTAACCCCATCCTGAACTCCGTCAAAACCTTTGGTAAGCTTACCGTAATTCTCTCCTTGTTCACCAAGGTCACCCTTTTTTACACCGCCAAGCAATTTATCGGCAGCGCCCAGATAGTCTCCGTCTTTATAGTCTGAGTAAGCTTTCTGACCCCCTTTAAACCCGCCCGTGGCAATTTTTACGCCAGCCTGACCTTGACCCAACAAATCTCCATTAGATTTCTTAGCGGCAGCCTCAGGTCGATTACTGCCGGAATTAGCCAGACCCGGGTTTTCAACGCGTTGTAAGCCGCCATCCTCACCTTTGGTAAAAACTGAGATATATTCAGTAAAATCTCTCTTTACCGCAGGGGTGGAGGAGACGCTCGATTTTGGATTGGGCTCTTGCAGACCAACAGAGACGCGCGCATCAGCCTTACCGGTACCTAGTGTATCACCTACGGCATAATCACTGGCAGAGGTTTTTAAGATTAGCGGACGCTCAGGGTATTCAGCATACAGCAGCTGGGAGCTGAGCAGGATGGGCAGAAGAATTAGTTTTTTCATAGGAGTCGCGTTATTTGATTACTCTATCTAATCAGGCATGGGGCTCTGGTTGCTTCAGCCTTTAATTGCATTAATCCTGATAGGAGCCCCCGAAGGCAAACTTTTCTGATCAATTAATACTCTGACCGCCACATTTAGATTCAATCAGACCAGGTCACCGAAAATTTAACTGCTGTCAGATAGCGTACCAGGATTCGAGAGCCTAATAAGAATTTGAGACTACTCTAAGGGCTTAGGAAGGCCATTATTGCTCGGTTGGGTCAGACGTTAATTGGTAGAAGCGTTGTCCCGATAATCGAAACAAGGTCGAGAGCCCTATCATAACACACGTGGGTGTCATAGAAGTACCGCTACATTTAGTTCACCCGTCACTAGGAAACCAGAAGATCGCTTAGCTTTGAACAGGTAAAGGCGGTAGTCTAAACCCTGCTACCCGTCTGCTGCAATGTGTTGAGAACACATCCCCCGGATGCGCCGATAGATCTGGTCTCGAATAGGATAAAAGGTCAATAAAACCTAATAACAGTCAGCACTATAATCAGGCCGTATTAAGAGGTGCCCGAAAAAAGATTTTGTCTTCCTTAGTTCTTAAAATGATTCTAGACTAGCGAAAAAGACCGTCGTAGCTTCCTACAGTGGTGCCATCGAAACGTTTTACAGTCGATTTATCAGGAGTTCGATAGAATCCATCCTCAAAAGTTACTTTAGGTGGGTTACGCTTGGCAGAAGTATCACTGCTTCCTCTTTTAGATGCCTCCAAGTCTCCGTGATTGAGATGGCTTTCGTACTGTCCGATAAGTTGCCCGTTAGCTTTGCGGGCCGGAGAGCCGTCGGGCACTGCGTAATAGCCATCCTTAAAAGTAACCTTAGGGGCACCTGAGGACGTACTTTGTTCTTTCGCTGCTCCATCGGCGAATTTGATCCTCTGTCCTGTTTCAACTCCCCCGAATTTCACATCAGCATAACCCTGACTATCAGGAGCCTTGTAGTCGTAAGGACTATTGTAATTGCCAAGTAGCTGTCCATCTGCCCTCCGAGCGGGGGTACCGTCTTGCTTTGCGTAAAAGCCGTCGTTATAGGTTATTTTAGAATTACCCGATGGCTGGTTCGTTGCAACGGTCGCAGGTGACCTAGGCTCTCCGAAACCGGCAAAATCGCCGTCTTGTAAACCACCAAAGGTCTCTGCGGCTGCGCCTAAAAAGTCTCCGTCCGAAACAGACTCTCCGGCACCGGCAAATGTTTCGAAGCCATCCTTGGTGCGGTCAAAATTATCACCAAACTTGCCCATGTCATTGCTGTCGACAGCACCGAAAGCTGTGCCTGCAGCCCCAAAAAAGTCTCCGCGGTCGAATTGATCTTTAGTGTCGCTGAAGTCATTAAAGCCATCAGATCCTTTTTCAAAAGCATCCTTGCCTTTGGTAAAACTGTTGGAATATTTACCAAGGTCATCGCTGTCCACCGCCCCGAAAGCTGTCCCCGCGGCACCCAGGTAATCACCCTTAGCAAATTGCTTCTGGGTTTTAGAAAGATCCTTATAGCCATCTGAGCCCTTCTCAAAAGCATCCTTACCTTTGGTGAAGCTCTCTCCGTACTTTCCTAAATCGTCGCTGTCGACTGCACCAAACGCAGTCCCGGCGGCGCCAAGATAATCGCCGCTGTCAAATTGTTTCTTAGTCTTATTAAAATCCTTCAGGCCATCTGAACCTGTGTCGTAAAAATCTTTTCCCTTCGTAAAAGTCTCTCCGTATTCACCAAGACTACCGGCGTCGATACCTCCAATAGCGCCTTCAAAGGCACCGGCGTAATCGCCAGCCTTAAACTTCTCAAACCCTTTGCTCAGACCATCAAACGCTTTCTTGTAATCTTTGGCAGAGTCCGCATATTTAGCATAATCTCCGAAACCGCCGTAGTCACCTCCACCACCACCAGAGCCTGCTCCTCCGGCGGCCGAGCCAAAGCCGCCGATGTCTGAGGCAAATTTTGCACCGTCGAGGTCTCCCGGTAGAAAATCACTGCCGGCTGTAGCAGCCAAATTAGCTACGTCTTTATGAAAATCACCAATAAGACCATTGGCATTACCCATACCGCTCTCGGTACCCTTTTTAATAAGTTTAGAAGACCAGCGAACAAACCGCTTACGGATGCCAAACTTTTTGGTGATTCCTAACTTCTTGGCGATCATTGTTGCTCCCTGATGAGCTACCTGATTGCTTTTTCCACTGATTTCACCCTTGCTCATTTTTTCCCCCTCAGTCCAGTCCTTAGCAGCAAGAGGTAACGCAAGCAGAGCGGAGCTAAGAAGAAAAATCATTAAAATATTGTTAAAATATCTCATAATTATTGTACCTCTCTTATCATTATCAGTAGTTCATCCAAATACTCGGCAGAAACCAAATTCTCGATCTTTATAAATTGGCTGTTGGCAGGGTTAACCAGCATAACTGTTGGCGTAGCTGAGACGCTTAGCCCTGCGGCCAATTTGTCTCCGTTTATGGCGCTGCTCAGATTTGTGATCTTTCTAAAACGCTCTAAAAGTGGTCCTGTCGTGTAAGTAGTTGAGAGATTAGTAATCTTAACATTCTTGGGTGCCAGCTCTTTGGCCAGGAAACTGATCGCCTGCCCTTGATTAATTGACTTTTGATCAGTGGTTTTAAAAAAGAAGAAAAGTTCTAAAGGCTGACCCTGCGGGACCTTAAAGCTGTTAGTTGCAAACGCTTTGCGTGCAGCCTCCCGGTCTTTGAGCGCCTGCTGGCCCTTGATGATTGCAGAACCTGAGAAAAGGCTGTTCTCAGAAGATTCCGCGGACGTTTCTGCGGAGAGCAACTGTAGAGCCGCCTGATCGAGCTCACCGTCTGATACCTTAGCTGATGGATTAGCCTTTTCAGGAAATAGCTTCTCATACTCCTCGCGAAACTTTGCATACTCCGGATTTTGCACCCAGCTATCATCAGTTAGCTCCCCTTCAGCGAGCATGCCAACACCCATCAAGCCGACAGTTTCGGAGGTAACTGCTTTTACATCAGCTACGTATTTTACATACTGCCGGGAGTATTTGTAGGCAAGCTCACGATCGCCAGCCTGCAGAGCTGCGACCATTCCTTTGTAGGGCTTCGGAGCGTCTTTGACTGCAGTCACCGGGAAATCCTCGTCAGGGTTGCCAAATTCAGCGACAATTTTATCTTGTGAGATAGTACTGTCCTGCAATTTATCCTCAGCAGGAGCTTCCATACCGGCTACAACTACGTGCATCTGAGGTGAGAAGACTGTACGGGCAGTCCCTTTCTCATACATGTCTAAACTATCTGCAAGTACGGGCGTGAGGGTGTAAGCAGTCAGACTTACAGTAAATATCAGAAATATTGTGACCTTTTGCAGCATATTTTTAAGCATTAGCGCACAGGACGCTTTAAAACCTCTGTACTCCTATCGGCCGGAGGCCTCAAAATGCTTCACTATTATTGTCTTTGGATTGATTAAAAGTGCGGAGGCAATGTTGACGGCTGTACCTTTGACTGCGCGGGCGAGGATAGTAAAAGCTGACTCAGCCCCTTATGCCTCAAATCGGTTTTACTGGATCGGTCGCATAGTTTAAATTGCAGCCATGATAAATAGCCCAAAAATTCTCAGCGGAAACGTCCTGGCAAGCCTTGCTCAGGCAGAAATTCTGCTTGCGGTTGAAAAGCTCAAAGCGGAGCATGGCAGAGCTCCGGGACTGGGTGTGGTTCTGGTGGGCAATAACCCCGCCTCCCAATCTTATGTTAAACGTAAAAGCTTGGTGGCTGAGAAGAAGTGTGGGTTTATTACCAAAGACAAAATGCTGGCCAAGGATGTAACGGCAGCAAAGCTGAGTGCTGCAATCGCAGGGTTTAATCAGGACCCAGAGATTGACGGAATACTTCTACAGCTGCCCCTGCCCCCTCATCTCAAAGCCAACACTTTCATTGACCAGATCGATCCCGCAAAAGATGCTGACGGTCTGCACCCAATTAATCAGGGCTTGATGCTGCGCTGTGACCCACGTGCTGTTCTGCCGTGCACGCCGCGGGGTTGTCTGGCGATGATTGATCTGGCCTATTCTGATTTTGACACTGCCAGACCTCAGTTTAAGTTCTCAGAGTTGCCGGAAGCAGACCTGAGCGGACAGCGGGCTGTGGTGGTCGGCCGGTCGATTCTTGTTGGCAAGCCGGTTGGTTCTCTGCTCACCGACCGGAATGCGACAGTAACCCTGGCACACAGCAGAACTGAAGGCCTCCAGACCTTACTACAGTCTGCCGATTTGGTAATAGCAGCTGTCGGTGTTCCAAAGCTAGTCAATGGTCAGAGCCTTAAACAAGGGGCCATTGTGATTGACGTAGGAATAAATCGCACAAAAGAAGGAAAGCTTGTGGGCGATGTAGATTATTCCAGTGCTGTTAAAGTCGCGCGGGCGATTACCCCGGTACCTGGGGGGGTCGGCCCGATGACCGTTGCCATGCTGATGCGTAATACTCTCAATTGCTTTGTCAGGCGCACTGCGAGTGGCCTCTGATAATGCAAATGAACGCGATAAGCCAACAGTTTCTTAAATGAACCTTAGATAGGGTGGCCCAGAGATAAGCCTGAACTTAAAGGAGCTAAGCTCTTTTGCATAACCGTAATCTGTGGGCCAAAGAATTTCGGAGCTTCCTGTGTCCACTTCTGGCTTAAATACAAGAATAGCGCCCCCTGGAGCTCTGCTTTGTTAGTGCGGGGTTCCCCAGCACTGAATCGGGATCGGACGAGGAGCAAGAATTTTAGCCATTCTAGGGTGATAACTTTTCACTTTAAAGCGTTAGGCTTAACTCTAAGTGTCTACCATTATTAGGCTACAAAACTTATTAGAAGGCTCTCGGTAAAGATTAAAAGTTAATAGGTCAACGTAATCGGTCAGAAAGCCTCTCCCCTATATTATTTGTTCCAGTCGCTATTTGATATTTTACCCAGGTTCTCCAGAACGATCTCTCCACCACCATCAGACATATCCGCTACGAGAAGACGTTCGCCATTTCGGACAATTTGTCTTTTATTCAGATGCTCAACCTTTTTATTCTCACCGACGTTAAGCTTTGCCTTCTCCCGCGCCAGTTTGACTTCCTCAGCATTCTCAGCAACGGTTAGTCGCTCTTCGAGTTCGTTCTCATTCTTCTGACCTTCTCCTGTGCCAAAGCTTTTGCTAAGTTTGACTAGTCTGGCCAGTTTAACACCGCGCAAAATAGCCGTTTCTGCTGCCTCTTTGACTCCCTTTTGCACACCCTCTTTAAATCCTTTCATTGCAGCCTTTGCGTACTTCTCAGCGGTTTCTGCTCCAAACTCCTGAGTCATCTCTCTGCTGAAGGTAGTGGCAAAAGTCTCCTGACTCTCTTTGATGATCGCTTCACTAATCGGTTTTGCAGCCTCATCAGCAAGATGCTTGGCGATTTCATCATCAGTTGCGCCTTTTTTAAGGAGAGTCTTGAGTTCTCCGGCAGTCGTCTTGGCCTGAGCCTTGCTCATACCGGAGTCTCTTAACTCACTGACTACCCTTTTGTTGCCGCTTAAGAGACGCTTTGTCAGTGCCTCAGATTGCTCGGTCAGAGCCTTGCCGATACCACTGTTTTCGATAAACTCGCGGGTAACTCTAGCGGTAGTCTCTCTGGTGGTAGATTGCACAACTTTATCAGTCAACCCCCGGGCACCAATCTCAGCCAGCTGGCTAACAGTCTCTACAGCAGCCTTCTCACCTACTCCCTGCATGCCCTGTCTCAAAGCTACTTCACCGATTTGCTCGGCTGCAGCCTTTAGTGCCTGGTCACCCAATTCTCTGCCAAAGCCTCCAAGAGCGTGTTTTACGGTTTGGCTCAACGCCGTTCTTACTGCGGTCTTACCAGAGGCAACCGCCAGCATACTGCCCGCAGCAGCTCCGCCTGTTCCGACAGTCGCTATGATCGACCCTGCTGCTGCTACTGCGAATACTCCGTGCATAGCCGCCTGTGCTCCGAGCATTGCCGCCTCTAGTTTATCACCTCTTCCGTAGGCGAGGACAGCCTGGGTACCATATTTACAGGTCATCACAAGGTCCGTGACCCCGGTTAGTTCACCTGCAACCAGGACCGCCCCAATTACGCCATCAACTCCTTCTTTTGCATTCTCTATCAATGATTGACCGGCAGCCCTAAAGCTTCCGGTTTCTATCAAGACCATCACTGCCTCAGTTGGGGCACCCACCACTGCGACCACTCCGTTAACCGCAGCAGTCAGACCTACTTCATCAGAGATTGCCTTAAGGGCAGTACCGCCACCTTTGAGCGCGGCAACCGGGTCATTATAGACCGCTACCAGACCCTCTGCGGTTTTGTTAATCGCATATTGCCTGGCCTTCTCAAGACCGCTACCAATCGCTTCGTAGAACTCCGGATCGGTGAGTTTGTCTTTGACAGTTGCTCTGATTGCCTTCCAGTCAGCATCTGCCATCAGGTCGCCGACGTCTGCTGCAAGCGTGAATGCGCCTGTGGCGAGTGTAGCTGTAGTAGAAGCAGCGGCAACAACCCCGTTTTTAATAGCTGATGCCCCTGTAACGATCCCGTTCCCAACAGCCGTGACTGCAGCGACTGTTGAATCAATTGGATTAAGTACAACGTTAGCCGTAGCCGCTGCCACGCTGACTGCTGCACCAGCAACCGCAGTCACCCCGCCTGCTACCTCTGATGCCATATTACCGACTTTGCTGCCAACTGATGAGACTGCACTTGTAACAGAGTTATATTGACGACTGATCCAGCCCGACTCGCTTACCTGCGCAGAATGGGAGCTCTCATAGTTAGATTCGAATGTATTCACAATCTGCTGCGCTAGATGAGGGTTTGCCTCGATAACTTTCTGCAGACGATCAAGACTCTGCTCGCTGATTTCCTCCCCGCGGTCAAAGTCATATTTGGCAGTATTAGTAGCAAATTGCTCAATAGCACGAATAGTTTTCTGATCTTTCTCGCCCTGTAGTTCTGCGGCCTTACTGGTGTAACCTTGAGTATCAGCAGCTACTACTTTAGCCAACAGCCCGTCCGAACGCTGGGCAAGCTTGCTCTCCATCTCTTTCCACTGTTCATCTAACTGCGCGAGAGCCTTTTCATCACCGACGGCCTCCGCGCGGGCGCGCAGCTCTGCTCTCTCTGCAACCTGCTCAAGAAATTTCTCAATCTGAGGAGAATTACCACCCGTAGTTTCGGTTTTCAGTTTGCGTTCCGCCTCAGTTACCTCATCAGTGCTCTGGTCCCGCTCACTCTGCTCCCTGTCCTCGATTATGTTCTGCGTCCTGATTTCGCTATCACGCTGTTGAGCCTGTTCCTGAGCTACTTTGTTTCTTGAAGCTTGCCTGCCTGTGACCTTGAGCTCCTCAAGAGTGTTTTGCTCATGTCCCACCTGATTCTCCACTGCAACGCTGCGGTTACGGCTGAGAGCACCGGAAAGGGGCGTATTTAAGTTGGCAGCAGAGTTAAAAAGTTCGCCGCGCGTTCGGTTTGTCTGAGAATCTGCAACAGCAGCAACGTTTGAGCTGTTTAGTGTTGCCTGGGTAGCAGCCGATTCAGCTACTACGCTATCTGGCTGAGGAGTAATTGCAGTATCGAGTTGACTCTGGGCTTTAGGCATAGGGTTTGTAGTAAATTTACAACAACCTATCAGTAATAAGCCAGAGGTTGATTCAGCGCAAAGAAGAAAAATTTTCAGGGGATTCTCCAATCACAAGCTAAAAACAGTGCTTACTCTGATGTTCTATTGACCGGGGAGAAGGGAAAGTCCGCCATCTGACACCTGCTAAGGGTCTTTTCTGGGTGAGTTCTACAGCATGAGCAGATCTGCAGGATTTTCTGACTTGTTTTGCAACAAATAAGCAAAAACGGTTCAGTCGAGTCGATGCCGTGGCCCTGAGGAGCAAGGTCTGAAAGAAGGCTACAGCCAGGCACTATTAAAGACAGTGATCGATAATTAGGGCCTGCTGAAAAAGTCTTTTGTGTACTAGCGCTGGATGCTTGGGCCTAAGTTTGACTTCCGAAGTGCAAGGGTTTGAGCAGATCCTGGCTATTCTCTAAGGAAATAATTCTGATTAGCCGTTGTCTACAAGATCTTTGGAGCTAGCAGAGGATGTAAGCCGGTTTCAGCGTCTTAATGCCTTTGATCCGTATAGATTGGTCACTGTAAGACTAGCTTTGGAAAAAGCTAAAATTAGATCAGATGGGGTAGCTTATGAAATGTAAAGCCTCGTTATAAAATATAGCTGAGAAGATGGCTTCTCGCCATAAAAGCTAAAAACGATACTAATCAGATAAATTATGATGACAATAAATATAGAGATACTAACCAAATTAATAACCCTATTATACTATTAGTAGCTGTGGGATATCTGGCTCTCTGGGTCCGAGAGGACCAGTGAGCTTAACAGCAGACTCCTAGGCGGAAGGCTGCTGAGGCGTTGTGTTTTTCTGCTTGGCTGTTGTTGTTTTAGCAGTCCCCTTCCCCGCGGTAGCTTTACCGGCAGTAGATTGACCCTTGACTACGTCTTTAGAGATTGACCGCTTGACCATGACAGGTGAGTTTATCACTAATGCTGTCTCGTCCCCTTCTCGCTTATACGAAAGGTCAAAGGCGTCTTTATCAATTTGAAAGTACTTCTCAATCACTTCAACAAGCTCACCCTTAAAAACCTTCATCTCTTGGTTACTTAGGCCAGTTCTGTCCTGAACCAGCACAAAGTGAAGTCTGCTTTTGGCGTTTTGATTACTGCTGCTGCTTGAGCTTGCGCTGCCAAAGATTTTTTCCCACAATGATTTCATAAATACTCCCGAAAACTTTCTATCTTATATTAAGCAAACCCTAAGCGGCGTGACAACCTGCTAATTATTCCCTGATTAGCGGAGCGGTCTTCAACCGGCAGCTTGTTACCGCAGAGACGCTCTGCAATCTGGCTATAAGCTTTGCCGGCCTTGGATTTAGCATTATATACAACGGGCTCTCCGTTATTAGCAGCAATAATCACACTATCGTCACGTTCGACAACCCCAATCAGGTCAAGTCCCAGAATCTCCTGGACATCCGCAACTGAGAGCATATCTCCACGGCTGACCAGATTGTAATCAATTCGGTTAACAACAAGAGAAATTTCAATCTCGGCAGCACTGAGTAGGCCAACAACGCGGTCAGCATCCCGCAGCGCTGAAACCTCAGGGGTGGTGACGACTATTGCAGAATCAGCTGCACAGAATGCGTTTCGAAAACCCTGTTCAATACCTGCCGGAGAATCAATCAGGATAAAATGGAAATCGCGTTTATAATCTTCGATAACCTTCTTGATCTCGTCTTGAGAGACTACGTCTTTATCGTCTGTCTGAGAGGCTGGCAGCAAAAAGAGGTTCGGGGATTTTTTAGACTTAATAGTGGCTTGGCTCGGCTTGCAAACACCTTTAGCAACGTCAATTAAATTAAAGACGATACGGTTTTCAAGACCGAGAATCACATCCAGATTACGCAGCCCGATGTCAGCATCGACAACTAAAGTGCGCTTGCCTTTAATGGCCAGAGCAGCACCGATGCTTGCAGTAGTTGTCGTCTTGCCTGTTCCACCCTTGCCAGAGGTCACAACAATTACCTGAGCCAGACCTTTACGTTTACCGTTTCCAGATGGAATATTCATGTTTGTTTTACCTCAAAATTCTAATTAAGTATTAAGTAGCCAATACCAAATTGCTAAAAAGTCGTGCCGCTGTCGGCTGAGACTTCTTAGCGATTCAGAACGCCATGGGACTTAAAACTATGCCCAGGAAAGCTCACAAATCCTAAAACCTTTTCAGACATTAATCAAAGGATACACACCGAAATTCGTCACCGAAATCCTAAGCAGCAGTATCGCTTAACCTAATATCTGTATGCTCATCAGCGCAGGCGATTCGCTGCACTGCGCGCATTATATTTCTCAACTACGATTGCGTTACCATCAACATATGCAATTTCACCTGAGCTGCTGTTAATCGATTTCTCCGCACCGCGGGAGATGACTGAACCAATGCGCAATTGCGTTGGCTTTAGCTCCTGCGCATAAATAAATCTGCCACCTCCGGTTTCATCATAGGCACCCGCGTGCACCACTCCGCGCAGGGTACCTAAGACTATCACGTCACCGGCCGCAATAATTTCTGCTCCGCAGTTTAAGTCTCCCAGCAACACAATTGAATTTTCTGTCTCAATCCGCTGACCGGAGCGCATAGTAGCGTGCACGATCATCGCGTCAGGATTGTCCCAAAACATTGAATTACTCAGATTAGAGCCGCCAGTTTGGGTGTGGGTCTGACGTTGCTCTGAACTCGACGACTTCACGCTCAGGTTAGTCCTGCTAAATTCAGCATCAGTATCATCGGCTGCAAAGCTCTCGCTGTCATCGCTAAAAACGTTTAAGCCACCAAGCAAGCCTGCATCGGAGTCTGCATCCGAACCGGTAGACTCCGCACTGCCCCGCCGCGGCATGAAGTTTTGCTCACTGCCGTCATCAAGCGAACTTGTGGTCACCGATTTCTCTTTTACGTTGATATCAAAATCTTTCTCGAGACAAACCTCAACAGCAGCCGCAAGCGTGTCATCAGGGATGCCGTCAGTCCAGTCAAGAATCACCTGATTACCAGCGAGAAAAGATTTTCGTGCCTCAATATATTCTCGGATTGCCGGAATCAGCTCCGCCTCGCTTACCTCAGAGGTTAGCTTAATGACCAACCCGTTAGCAGTCCCGCGGGCAGTTATCAGATTGTTAGCGGAATTGTTGTTCATGTCGAAGCTTCTGTGATTAAGTATTTCAGTAACAGCCGAGCGTTACTTTAAGACTATTAAACTTATAACAAGTATTCATTTTTGAAGTCAAACAGATTGGTAGGCCTATTCTATAATTTATATTCTAAGTACCTGTGATTAATAAATTCAATTTATTTCTGCTGACTGGGTTTGGCTCAGGCCTGAGCAAGATCTCTCCCGGCACCTGCGGCACACTAAGTTTTGTGCTGCTTTACTGGCTGGGTAGCCAACTTGCCTACCCCACTTTAACGGTGAGAATTCTCCTGGCGGTCTTCTTAACTGGCTTGAGTTTTCTTCTGACCAGATTCTACTTCAGGCAAAGACTTGCAGCAGGCGGAGAAGATGCCGCAAAAGACCCCCAATTTATCGTGCTTGATGAGTGGGCCGGGATGGCAGTTACCCTGCTACCGGTCAGCAGTGACTATTGGCTCCATCTACTCCTGGCTTTTGGCCTCTTCAGATTCTTCGATATCACTAAGCTATCAATCATTGGTCAGGTGGACCGACTTGAGCAGCACCCGGCTTTTGCCCTGGTGTTTGATGATGTTCTGGCCGGGGTTGCTGCAGCGCTGACCCTCTTCGCTCTTCTCGCTCTTTTGTTCTAAGCTAGCAGCATGAAAATAGCATGTTATTTTGACGATAATCAACGAAAGATTGGCTTCGTTGCGCCGGAGCAGGACGCTAATCAGCCGCAAAAGGTTGCCTTGCAGACAGAAGGTGGCGAGCAACCGGTGTTGGTTAACTCAGGCAGAGTTTATCAGCTGAGAAATGATGCCGAGGACCTACAATTGAGCGAGCTAATTTCACTCAATCAGGAGCTTAGCGCTACCGGCGAAGATGAGGTGCCAATTAAAGAAATCTGGGATCATTTTAAAACCAGAGAAATGGTGGTCGCAAGCGATATCATCAAGTTTTTGAAGCTAGATGGCACCCTTGCCACCAGACTGAAAATTTACCACGCTATTCTCAATGAGGGCACGCACTTTAAACTAAAGAACCAGAAATTCCTTCTGCGTAGTGAGCAGGAGATTGGCGAACGCCTGCGGTTTAAGGCTGTCCAAAGCGATACGCTGGCTATCGTAGCAGCGCTCAAAGAGAAGCAGCCCTTGGCCGAAGTCAGGGAATCTGCCGGCTTTGCGCAGTTTGTCAGAAATCTCAAACTGATTGCTGCGGGGAATAAGACTATCACCTCAGACCAGCAGAAAATTACCACCAAAGCCTTAAATGACCTGCGCAAATTCTATGATTTTGAAAACGCCGGTAGCAATGAGAAAAATGCGCACCAAATTCTTGCCAGACTCGAACTAATTGATGCGCAGGACCCCTTAATTTATGAGAAGTACGGCCTTGAGACCGGTGAGTTTAAGCACTCCGGCAGCCAACAGGTTGCAGCTAAGTTTGCAAGTAACATTGAGAGCTACAAAAAGCGTAAGGACTTCTGTGACCTGCAAACTTACACAATCGATGATAGCTCAACCTTTGACATGGACGATGCGCTGTCTGTAGAACGCACTGCTGAGAGTAGCTATCGCTTCTACATTCATATCTCCGATGTTGCGACACTAATCCCTAAAGACTCAGCGCTTGATTCCGTAGCCCGGAACCGCGCAACCTCGATTTATACAACAGAACAAAACTTTAACATGCTGCCCGATGAGGTAGCAGAAGGCCTTGCCAGCCTGATGCCGCAGGAGATGAGGCCAGCTGTCACGCTGATTCTTGATGCAAATCAAGAGTTTGTAATTACCGGCAGCAAGATAGTGCTTAGCAAAATTAAGGTTGACCAGAAGCTAAGCTATCAGCAGGCCACTCAGATGCTTGATGACGGCGTTGAGGATCTTAACCTTTTCTATCAGTTAGCCAGCAAACATCAGCTTGAGCGGGAGCTAAACGGAGCAAAATCATATCTGCACCGACAACTCGAAGTAGTTCGCTCAGAGGAAGAAGGAAATTTAGAAAACCTAACTCTAAAGGATGTCAGTCAGTCTGATTTTGCACGCAGTACTATTGGCGAGATGATGGTAATCGCTAATAAATACTTTGCAGAATACGCCGTTAAGAATTTTCTGCCTGCGTTTTTTCGCTGTCAGGATGCCAGCGTCGGCGCAAAGGGAGAGCTCAAGTTGAGTCCGACCTATGATTACTATGTCGGTAAGCCACATGCCTCAATGGCGCTTGCAGCCTATCTGCAGGCCTCCTCACCAATCAGACGCTATCGTGATCTGATCAATCAACGTCAGATCATTGAACACCTCAAGACAAACCAGACTCTCTACGATCGCAAAGCACTGCAAAAAATATCGCAGCTGACAGCAGATTCTCTAAACAACGCCGCAATGATCAGCCGGGATGCCAAACGCTACTGGCTACTGCGCTATCTGGAACAGGAAGGCAAAGACGTTCTGCATGCAACTGTCGTCAAAAACGACCCAAAGAAGAAAGGACTGATCGAACTGATGGAATGCGGCCTGAAAACACTAGTGGTATTACCAAGAACTGCATCGGTCAGAGAGATTGTGAAAGTAAGAATCCTCAGTCTAAAGCCGGAGTTCTCAGAGTTAAAGCTTGAACTGGTTAGTTAGCAGTTTTTGATTTTGCAGTTGTCTAAATTATCAGCGCTCGGGTTAAACATAACCTTTCGGCAAGCTTCTGCGGCAAATTTTAACATTGTATCGAGGCCTTACTAAAGATGCGCTGAATATCTATCTCTTAAGTAGGGGTTGCTGAATGAGTAGCCCCTAGTTCAAAAGAGCGCCGCTCATTTGCAGAAACGTAGTTTCTGGCACAAAAATCTCCGGTTTTTCCTGAGTATTCTTCTGGAGAGAAGACAAATTTAGGGCCTCCTGAAGATAGGCTTTAATGATGCAATAGCAGCATTGTACTTCAGGTATCAAATTTTTGTCTTAAACATCGAGCATTATTACACAAATGACTTTTTCAGCAGGCCCTAACTACTGAGCTCAAGCATTAGACTTTCTTGAGCCGACTATCTTTTTAGCAGACCCTGACTATGCAATCGTTCTTAGTCTTGCCAGGGTCACAATTGCGACAACAGGATTTAGTTCTTCTGCTCGTTTTAAATGCTGTGCCGTCTCAGATTCAGGCGAACCACTTAATCGTCGGTTATCGTAAACAACCAGCAGCGTCTGATGATTTATGGCCTGAGAGTTAATCAAATCTTTTAGTTGCTGAGATTTAAGCCTTGCCCCTTCCGGACTAACAAAATCACCAGTTTCTGTCTCAAGAGATAACAGCGGATCCGGACCCGCTTGGACTGTCCGGGAGAAACCTGACTGACTAATGGCCTTAAAATGCTCAGGACTGATAATTGCATATGAATGGTCACCTGCCAGATCTAATAATCCCAGCGCATGGGCTATTGTCTTGCCGACCGAGCTTACCGGTGAGTTATTGTTACCCAGAGAATCGGTCAGCTCTAACTCAAAGCGCTGGATTACTCGCGGGATTTGACTCTGAGCGAGGTCGGGTATGACATTTATTGTCGCCGTCGTGCCGGTAGACTTTTGTAATTCGATTATACTTTCCGACATAGTTTACTTCTGTATTCGCCTATAGTTATCCTGATTATAAGGCTTAATCAATTTTGGGCTCGGTGTTCGGGGCTACTGCAAATCTTACGGCACTAAAGGGTTCCAAAAAGGGGCAGCCAAGGAGTTGCTAAGAAATAGTTAAGTCCGCCAACTCTCAAAGAGAGCAGATGAATATTTCTGGCAGAGCCCATTAGCGCTTAGGGCCTGCACAAAAAGTGATTAGCGAAAGAGCGTCGAGTGATTAAGCCTAAAACTAGCCATTGAAGTGCGTGGGTTCCTGCCACAGATGTCAGTGACGCATGCACTTTCTTCGAGCCTATAAAAAAGTAATTGCAACGATGCCAACGCATCATCAGAGGATATCTTTGGTAAGCTCTACTTTTCTCTTCTCAGCTTAAGGATCAAACATTTCTAGGCCAAGAACTACTTTCCTGCAAAAGAGCGGAGCTCCTTTGACTAAGGCGATACTTACTTAGCAACCCCGACAGAGGGTTAATCTATCAGGAGGAAAAAGGAAGAGTCAGATAAATTAATCGGTAGCACACATAATAGCGACTGGAATTCCGAAAACCGTCACCGGGTCGCCATTTACCCTGAGCATAGATGTGCCTCCATATTTTAACGTTCTACCAACAAGACTCTCAAATTTAAAAAACTGGGAAGTCATTGTAATAGCTATTCTTCTGCTGACCGGAAGAATCTCTCTGGTAAACACTGAGCCTTTGTTACTGCAGCCAGTGATCGCATATGTCTGCTCGTCTACGTTAATCGAGAACATTAAATCAACATGATCCTCTGGCTTAGAGAATCCCGGAAGCAGGGCTAAACAGCTGTCGTAACCTGATATTTTGAATACACTGCAACTGACCAGGCCGAACCGAGCGCTAGGAATGTCCTCTGATAACAAAGTCTCAACCGCAAAGCGGCCATCATTTACAGCACTTAAAGCATGGACATCATAAGCTTTTGCCCGATACTCCTGAAATTGGGCTACTGCCAACGAAGCTAATATGCTGACGATTGTAACTGTCACCAGCAGCTCCACTATCGTAAATCCTTTTTGCTCAATACCCACAGCAGAATAGACGGCTGCTAAATCCTGAAATTAATCCACAATTACTAATATAAGCGTTGAACAGATCTAGTTGTCCAACCCGGAGAGAGCTACTCAGCTACAGATATTGCCAAAATCTTGCCACTATTGGCCTCAGAGTCCGTATCGGCGCCAGCAAGCATGGTTTCACTACGGTCAAAATGCATTCTGGTATCTAAAAGCTGCATATTAGAACGATCTTTCCAATCTACGAGCAAACCGATCCTCGACTGCTCCTGATAGAGAAGTTCAAGTGTAAGTAAGTCTCCGGTTTTCAGCTGGAAGGTCTGTTTCTGATCCTTACTAAGCATTGCCTGCTGCAATCCAGCAGACTTAAAATTCTCGAAGGGTAACTTAGAAAGTTTGCCCTTCAGATCCAGTAATTCTGGACTGCAATTAACCGGTTGGTCTAGATCGCTGCGTTTAACATCACACTCAATCGAGTGGACATTAATCTTAATCTCATCAGCAACCGCAGTGGTCTGAATTAAGAATAAACTGAGGAAAGCCAGTAGTATAAATTTAGAAATATTCATCGTCAAAGTTAGCGCTTACCGAGGGCGTCATTAATGGTTCTAAATTTATCATCTCTGGTGGCTCTCTGCACTCTATCTGATGCTAGCGTGCTCTGTCCGGTAAAAGGCGGTTTTACCCACAAGATATTCTGATGGCTAGCTGTTGAGCCGGCAATCATATGGACACGTCCCGCGCTTTTGACCCAATCAACAACCGGGGCTCTGACTATATCCTGACTGCGCCCTGCAACTTCCTGTTGGCCTGATACCAGCTTAAGAGTTGCACCAGTTGAAGAGGACAAAACGGTCTCCGCAGTACCTACCTCTTGCGAGCGGACTGCCAACGCAGCCGGAACAGCACCCCCTTCTGATTGTAAATCGAGCTTTTTAAAATAAATGCCACCGACAAAGGCAACTGCAATCATCGAGGTTGCAAAAGCAGGACTAAAGAAATCAGATAAGACTCGCCTACGGTCGCTGGTGATTTGTTGCTGTCTGGCGCCGAGATATAGTTCGGCCTTTTGCTCCTGAGCAATCCGGCTTTCAATTACTCCCCAAAGGTGATCAGCAGAATCAGAGATAAATTGCTGACTCTCGTCAGAAACCGATTGACTAAGGCTTGCTAGATCTCTCATATATTCCTTGGCTTTCTGTGACTTTTTAAGCAGTAATTTAGCGTGCAAAGCTGAGAAAATCGAAGTCTCAGCATCATGGAGCTTCTGCAGTAAAAGCTCCTGCTTCTTATTTAGGATGTCGCTCATAAAGTTCTCTTCAAAGGGCTGCAATTAATCTCGGTGCATAAAGCACAACTTAAATCTCTGACGTTAATTCGCATACTTTAATTTATTAGTATTACTGTTACTGGTCTGGTCACCGATTGGGTCTGCCAAAAGCTGCTTTAAAGCCTTGCGAGCATAGAAAAGCCGGCTCATCACCGTACCATTGCTCAGACCACAAGTTGTGGCGATATCATCATAAGACATTCCCTCAATCTCCCGCAGAATAATAACGGTGCGCTGTTCTTCTTTTAACTGGCCGAGAGCTCTTTGAATTTTTGAGAGCGCCTGCTTTGATTCAAATGCCTCCTCAGGCGTAATTGTCTGTCCGGTAGCAACGGTCTCGCTCTCGCCGATTCGACTGTAGTCCGGCTCGTTGTAGGCAGTCTGAATCCGCCGGGCTTTCTTACGCTTAACATCAATCGCCATGTTCCGCGTGATGCGGTAAATCCAAGTGTAGAAAGAACTGTCGCCCTTAAAGTTTTTTAGCCCCAAAAAGGCCTTAACGAAGGCCTCCTGCAGCACCTCTTCAGCCTCTTCTCTTGAGCGCATAACACTGTAGGCCAGATTAAATACCCGCTGATAATATTCCTGATAGAGTACTTTAAACGCGTCCTTATCACCTACACTTGCCTGCTGGACTAGTCTTAATTCTTCCGCTTTTTCCATATAAGCTCAGTATAGCAGTAAAAGCTGCACAGGAAATCCCCTGCAACACGGTGGCTATGATCTCCAACGGACCGCATCAGCTTAACCCAAAGGAGCACCTCCCGGATTCTAAGCTGACGTCTAATGGATATCTCCCCAGTTAGTGCCAGTATCCGCGCTGATTTCCAGCGGGACCGACAGGTCATAAGCGGATCGCATCTTCTCAACTACAAAAGCCTTTGCAGCCTCAACATCCTGTTCGGCGACCTCATAAAGCAACTCGTCATGCACCTGTAAAATCAGCTTAAACTGACCAAAGCCATGATCGGCGCGGTCGATATTAATCATCGCCAGTTTCACAATGTCTGCGGCACTTCCCTGAATCGGAGCATTCAACGCTGCTCTGACCAGAAACCCCTTGTCCCGCCCTGCAGTGTCAATATCCCGCAAGAAGCGCTTGCGCCCGAGCATAGTTTCGACATATCCGTCCTCAGTTAACTGACGTTCTAGCCGGTCAAAATATTCCCGAACACCGGAATAAACCTCAAAATACTGCTCAATATAATCTTTAGAGGTCTGCACGGAGATCTCCAGCTCCCGCCCGAGTCGGAAGCTACTCATTCCATAGATGATTCCAAAATTTATTACCTTGCCAATCCGCCGCTGCTCGCCGGTGACCTCTGAGGGATCAATCCCTAAAATTTCTCCGGCAGTCTTAGAATGAACATCAACATTGTTTTTAAATGCTGCCAATAGATTCTTATCCTGACTGAGGTGCGCCAGAATTCTCAATTCCACCTGTGAGTAATCAGCAGAGACCAGCAAACAACCTGGGGCTGCAATAAAAGACTTGCGGATCTTTCGCCCAATCTCACCTTGAATTGGGATATTTTGTAAGTTTGGCTTAGAGCTCGACAGCCTGCCGGTAGCAGTGACAGTCTGATTAAACTTGCCGTGCAAACGTCCGGTATCAGCCCGGATATGCTTTGGCAAAGATTCTACATAGGTCGATTTTAGTTTGAACAGCTCTCGGTATTCCAGCAATTTTGCAGGCATCGGATGTAGCGGAGCTAACTTCTCAAGCGTTACTACGTTTGTTGAATAACCAGTCTTGGTTTTTTTAATACCCGCAGTCGGCAGATCTAACTGGTCAAAGAGAATCTCTCCCAATTGCTTGGGTGAATTCAGGTTAAACTCAACACCGTCAGCTTGCTGATAGATCTCTTGTTCTAACACTGTCAGGCGTTTGGTCAACTCCCCGTTCATAGAATTGAGAAAGTCCAAATCTAATCTGATACCATTAGCTTCCATCTGGCCCAGAATACTTAGCAGAGGGACTTCAATCCTGGTCAGAACGGTCGCTAAACCCTGTCTCTCTAGCTCAGCTGTGAGCGGTTCTGCCAGCAGCCAAACATAATGCGCATCCTGCGCTGCATAATGGGTGGCCTCAGCGAGACTAACGCTGGCAAAGCTCTGTCCCTTTTCTACAACCTCAGTGTACTCAGTCATATCCAGATTCAGGTAATTCTTGGCTAAAGCAGTCAGATTATAACTGCCGCCGTCAGGCTTGAGCAGATATTCCGCCAGCATTGAATCAAAAGAAATTCCCCGCATTGTGATCTGATATTTGAGCAGGACGTTAAAATCGTACTTCAAATTCTGCCCAATTTTTTGCACCTGAGAATCTTCCAAAACTGGTTTGAGATCTGCGACAAACCGGGTGAGGTCAACCTGACCCGGAAGCAGCTCAGCAACCTCTGAATTCTCCTCCTGCTCGGGCGTTATTTGGTGGTGAGCCAGTGGCAGGTAATAGGCATTGTCCTGGGACCAGCAGAAAGCTGCACCTACTAACTTGGCGTCTAAAGGCTCAAGGTCGCTAGTCTCCAGATCGACCGAGAATAGCTTTTGCGCTCGTAAGTCATTGAGAAAGTCCTGATAGTTCTCAGTAGTTACGGTTACGTAGTCTGCTTGAGCTTCTACCTTACCCCCTCCAGTCCCGGCGGAGAGTCCCGGAACACTGACTTTAAAGCCAAACTGACTGCGCAACTGATCCCACTGCGCAGCGCCAGGATCCTCGCGCACGATAAAGGCAGCTATTTGCTCCGGCGTTGCATTCAGAAGTGATAGTGAATCTTCTACCTGCCCTGCAGACTCTTCTGGCGTAAAGCTAAAGCTCGCCTGCCCCTCTGCTACAATTTCTGTTTTGGTGGCCTGAATCAGGCAGTTATTCAGATCGATGGCACAGTCTCTTTTAATCGTTACAAGTTGCCTGCTCAGTCGAACAATAGCCGGGTCATTGTTAATAGTCTCAGTAATTTTTTTACGACTGCGAATTGACTTATTCTCAAGCATCACACCAGACCTGGCGGCTTCGATAATGCCCTCAATATCTCCATACTCATTAATCAGAGCTGTCGCCGACTTCGGCCCGACTCCGCTGACTCCGGGTATATTATCTGAGGTGTCCCCGGTCAGGCCCAAAAAATCCACAATCTTCTCCGGCCCAACTCCAAACTTCTCCTTGACCGAGGCAGGGTCAAATACCCGGTCGCGCATTGTATCAAGAATTCTCACGCGTTCACTGACTAGTTGCGTCAGATCCTTGTCAGCCGAGACGATCACTACCTGATAGTCCAGACCCGCCAGATAGTCACTCAGAGTGCCAATCAAGTCATCAGCTTCAAGCCCGACCTGCATAATTGTTTTAATCCCGAATGCTTCTGAGATTTTAGGAAAGTAAGGCATCTGAGGCACCAGGTCTTCGGGGCAGTCCCCACGATTAGCCTTGTATGCAGAATAGAGATCATTACGAAAAGTCTTTTTACCAGCATCAAAGAACATCAGAATATTATTGCTGTCGGCGGATTCCAAAAGCTTTACCAGCATATTGGTAAAGCCATAGAGCGCATTAGTTGGCATCCCGGCCTGATTAGTCAGCGGAGGTACCGCATAGAAAGCGCGGAAGATATAAGCTGATCCATCAATCAGGTAAACAGTTTGTCGGTCGTTGCTCATTTTGTCTAAGGTTCAGAAAAGTACATTCATCAGGGTATATATAAGCATTATTTGCAGTTTACTGAAAAAGCACACCTCAGCTAAGTCAGACTCTTCGCAGCTGGTGGCGAGAATTGGTCTCCTCTGACAAAATAGAAGATTTACGTCGTAAGACGTTCGGGAAAAAGGCCATTAGTAGAGCGCTGAAAGGTTTTGGCGGGTAGCCGTGTAGCCAGAAGAATCAATGCGATTCTTAACGCCAAAATGTCACTGCCGGCAAAGAGCTATCCTTATCTATTCTGGCAAACTAACATTTCATTATCGCTGCACTGAGGTCTGAGCTGTCAGAGGACAGACTTCTCACACTCTGGATCTTAAAATCTATTGTCAGCATCGGATTTTCTAGGTCAACTATTTTTTAGCAAAACCTATTCAGCAACCCCTAAGTATTCAGCAGCATTACACGAAAGACTCTTTCAGTAGGACCTATTTAGGGGTTGCTGAATAAGTAACCCCTAATTCAAAAGAGCTCTGCTCTTTTGCAGAAACGAAGTTTCTGGCGCAAAA